>JADBHU010000803.1:0-12218 GCA_017140155.1 Fusarium devonianum
CCCTCCCGCACAGCCTCCACTTCCCCTCCCCGCCAGAGTCAACAACCGCGTTCCTCATCCTCTTCCACGGCCTGGGCGACCATGACGCCCCCTTCGCCTCCTTTGCCAGAAACCTCAACCTCCCAGGCGTCCTCGCCATCTCCGTCCGCGGCACATCCGTGCTCCCTCCGTCTCTGGTCGGCGGTGACAAGCCGGGGTTCCACTGGGGCGACGATGTGACCATGGACCCGTCGACGGGGGATCTCGCAGATGACCCGGGGTTTGAAAAGGCAAGAAAGGCCATCATGGATAAACTAGTCGGTGAAGTTCTCATTGGGAAGTGCGGATGGGAGATGCGGGATATCATATTCTTCGGCTTTGGGCAGGGCGGCTCTCTTGCGCTTGGTCTCGCGTCCTCGCTCCGCCAGACCGACCGCGTCACAGACATTACAGAGGGCGAACGCCCATCTCCTGGCAATGACAACTTCAAAGGCGCCATCTCCATCGGCGGACCTCTGCCGCAATCTACGATATCTACTGTCAGCAGCCGCGCCAAGAGCCGCACAAGCGTGTTGGTGTGTCAGCTGGAGGAAGATGCCGTGGATACGGTCAAGCGCGAGTTTGAGAATGTCAAAGTCGTGCAGTGGAAGAGGCGGGAGGTGGCCATGCCACGGAACAGGGAAGAAGTTTTGCCTCTCATGCAGTTCTTTGCCGATAGGCTTAGAAGTGAATGGTAGGCTTGATATAAGATCCGGAGGTCAAATGAGGACGAAACAGACAATGGCACTCAGTCACGCAGCGCAAGTAGCTCCTGAAATGGCCATGCGTTGCAGGGGGTATCTTATTTCATCCAAGTCGTTACGGAAATCCCATCTTGTCATCCTGACATCCCGTCTGCAGCATCTCAGCTAAAATATCCCATTTTGCCGACTGCGCATCACTAGTTGCCCTCGCGACACTTCGCAGTCCGCCGCAAACAAACCGCAAGTGTTTATCAAAATCCGATTTGATCTCTTTCAACACGGCTATGAACGGCTTCTCAGGCTTCAAGGTCTTTGAGTCGTCTGCGTCGCCGTTGCTTTCATCATCGCTGCCTACATACTTGGACTTTAATCCAGGGCCTGCGACCGTGGGAGGAATGTCTCTGGCCGGAAGACGCGACAGCTGATGCATACGCTCCGATTCATTCGCTACATGGACAGTCTGGGCTTGTTCGAGCTTGATTGCGAGGTCAAGCATATCAATGAAGCATTCTCGGATGGGAATCAGTCGACTCCCAAGACACGCCTCATTGACAACTCGCTTCAGGAACGCAGCGTGAACTGCAACCATGGCATCAACGTCATGAGCGTCCTTCATATCTTGTCGCATCTTTGCGCAGTTCGGTGCTAGGACCAAGGTCGCCATATATGTTTGGATAGTAGTGCAGAACCATAGCAGGTTGCTGCGCAGCAAGAAATAGAGCGCTTCTCCGTCCCAGTTTTCGTCGTCGGTCCAGTGGCAATCGAGGAGCTTTCGCTTATGTAGGACATACATAGCTCTCTTCAACTGCAATAGCAGAGCGAAGATGCAGTCGTATTGAGAACTGCTGTCCTCGGACAGGATCATCCTGATCGGCCAGGCCAAGCGGTAGTTCACCCTCAAGCTCGGCAGGACGGCTTTGACCGAATCTCGGGCTGACAAGATCGGTACTCGTAACCCTTCAGGGGCCACAGTGACTGAGAGCCTCGTCGAGTCTAGTAGAGGCGCAATTGCTTCTTGTGCCACGCTCGTGAGGGCATAGCGGTTGTGCCAGTCGGGATTGAGAGCATCGAGCTTACCAAAGAGGCTGCTCGCGAGCGCCTCGGCCGCAGCACCGTCTGCCATGAAGTAGATGTATTCCAAGGCTTCTAGCGCAGACCAGAGCCCGCAATCCTCGAAAAGAGCATTTCTCAGCGTTGTAGAAGTGGTGTTGTACTTGCTCTGTATCCATTCGTCGAAAGCCGCGTCGAAAAGATCTGAAAAGGGCGCCAGCTCGAGTCCCTTGGGACAGAGAGACTCATAGCTGAGAGGAGGGTCCTGTACAGCCCACTCCGAGTCTGCAGACACCCACTGACCAAGTCGCTTGAGTATCACGATATTCTTACCGGCATTGAAGATCTTGGCGGCCGCTGGATGGAGGAAGTTGGGCGCATGTAGCTTCCCATCCGCTGAGCGGCGGAGCTTGAACTGTTCCCGCCAGATTTTGCTCGGCGATACTTGTCTGGGCGCCTCTGACACAAAGAATATCCTGTCGCCAGGTATGAGCTTTCCCTCCTCCATCCAGAGACGGATGGGTCGCAAGTAGACATTGAAGCATTCGACAAATATACGCGCGAGGAACTCGTAAACGTGGAGCTTCCCAGAGAGCTGCGCCAGACTGGCATCATCAAATAAGAGCTCCAAGTAGCGGAAAGTCCCCAAGTCGGGCACATCCTGAATCTGAGCAATGATGCTGGACAACGAGTACAGGGGCTCGAGAGCGGGGCCTAGATCGCCCTTGATCGCTAGAAGGCTAACCACCGTGTCTTGCTTGGGCGCAACAAATTCCGTCTCGATCTCTGTCAGCCGTCTATCGAGATCACCCAGTCTCGTGCTGACAGTATCCTGAAAGACTTGCAAATGCGATGCTCGCTGCGGTCGAGCAATAAAGTTACGTAAGACGGCGAGCTGCCGCCCTGCTTCTGAGAAGTAGCTGATGAGAGCCTTGTGCGTGTCCCAGGCAAGATGAGCCATCTGAAACGCAGGATTGGCAGCGCCGTTGCGCTCGAAGAGTGTCGTGTCTAGCCCTTGTAGCATAAACAAGACTTCTCGAGCGACGTGGAATTCGGCCACGGGCACTTTGCGTGCGTGACCTGCAGCATCTGTAGGCTTCTCCGTCCGCCATTCCTGGGCATGTCGGATCTGGTTGAGAGTGGCAATGTCGCCGGGTTGAATGATGAGGTCCTCTGCTGTGCGGCCCAGGGCAGGGGCGTCGGATTGATCCGTGCTAGTCTCTGATTCGCCCTCAAAGTCGTTGTCCTCGTCCTCGTCGTCATCATAAGCCTCTTCGTCTGAGCTGTCGCTGTATTTGATCGACTTCCATATCGCAGCGTCTTCGTCCCAGCCGTCTTCCTTGGCAATATCCTCCCAGCGCAGCTGTAGTTCTGCATCATCTTGCCCTGTCTTGAGTGAGTCCAAATCGCTTAGCTTGGCGTGATATGTCGGCTGATCTGAGAGTTCCAAGAGCAAGAAGAGAACCTCGGGATGGAAATTGGAAGGTGTTTGTAGAAGAGTTTCGCGTCGCTCGTGGAGGGCGTCGGCGAGGGTGTCTCGGCCATTGACACGGAACCGCTCTTCTAGGCCATCGAGTTGGTGTTCGACGTCAAACTGGTTGGTTCGGAGAAATGGATGAGACCGCAAGGTTCGCAAGGTAGCTTCGCGCCGGGCGTTGAATCGCTTAGGGCTGTTCTGTGGACAATCATGAGTTACTGGGGGTCAGGAAGGCCGTGTTTATGACCATACCTCGGCAGACAAATAAGTGACAGCCTCCACGAGCTCTCCAGTGAGAGGGCCGAGCCTCGCTGCAAAAGCCATTGTCTTCGATCATGTCTCGCGCATTGTCATGCCAAGCGGCGTGTATATCATGACAACTGATGGTGTATTTGTTCAGACAAAGGTGGGGGTCGTGAGCGTGAGTGCGCGTCTGTCGCGTCAAGAGGTGGGCTCCACTTTGAATGACAGCTCCTGTTGCCTCTGATTGGCTCAGTCTCGGGTGACATCAGCTTCAATTATTCGAAACCCCTGGCTCATCCCTTGATAGCGAGCACCCATTCTTTCGCTTCCCTTCGAGTCCAAAAGGGGAACAGTGTGTTCCAAGACAACTTCCCTCCACTAAGATCTGTTCTCTAGGTCATTGTCCTAGGGACATCGTCACTCGGCTCCTTTCTCCCATGGACAATTGAGCTTCTTGCTTCTCTGTTTTCTTTTTGGCCCTTGACTGCTTACAGCGCTACCTTGGTGCTGTCCGCGAGCTCTTCCGCCCATCCTCCTCCAACAAAAGCATGACGGTCGCGCGGCCGGTCCGGGCGCTGATCGTCACCGGCGTGGTGCTATGGTGTTTCTTTTTATGGCAGATCTTTGCTCCATCATGGTCTATGAAAGGACCTGGCGAGCGCTACTCGAACTTTGAGCGGGACCCCAACCTAGATCGTGAGTCGCAGTGCCTGCTGCAGCGATGCAACTGTAGAATTACTGACACATTGTCCCGTCGCAGCCACTGATGAACCGGAAGGAGTGCTACATCGGACGAGTCCAAGATATGCGCACGATGCCAAGAGGACGGAGCGAATTGATGCCACGTTGCTGGCGCTCGTGAGGAACGAGGAGGTGGACGGCATGGTGCAGTCGATGCGCGATCTCGAGCGAACGTGGAACTCCAAGTTCAACTATCCATGGACGTTCTTTAACGACAAGCCCTTTTCGGAAGAGTTCAAGAAGAAGACGAGTGCTGCGACGAGAGCCAAGTGCAACTATGGTACGGACAAGAAAGCTCTGACTTTGGTTCTCAAGAAAGAGCTTGCGCTGACTGAGATTATTAGAGGTCATCCCTGCGGAGCATTGGAGCACACCCTCATGGATCGATGACCAGATCTTTGAAGAGTCGGCCAAGATCCTCGAAAAGAACGGAGTTCAATACGCAAGCAAGATCTCGTATCACCAGATGTGTCGATGGAACAGCGGCCTCTTCTACAAGCACCCCGCCCTCAAGGACGTTCGCTATTACTGGCGCGTCGAGCCAAACGTCCACTTCTTCTGCGACGTCGACTACGACGTCTTCCGCTACATGCATGACAACAACAAGACATACGGCTTCACAATCAATCTCTACGACGACCCAAAGACGCTACCATCGCTGTGGCCCGAGACCGTCAAGTTCCTCGCCGAGCATCCCGACTACCTGCACGACAACAGCGCTGTTAAGTGGGTGACGGATGACGTCCGCCGGCCGTCCACCAACAAGAAGGCCCAGGGGTTCTCGACGTGCCATTTCTGGAGCAACTTTGAGATTGGCGACATGGAGTTCTGGCGCAGCAAGCCGTACGAGGACTACTTCAACCATCTTGACCGTGCCGGTGGCTTTTTTTACGAGCGCTGGGGTGATGCTCCCGTTCACAGCATCGCCCTCGGTCTGTTTGAGGACGCCAGCAAGATTCACTGGTTCGTTGCACGAGCGTCGATACTCACAATGTGTCAGGCTAACCAGATTTACCCCCTAGGTTCCGCGACATTGGATACCAGCACATCCCCTTCTTCAACTGCCCCAACTCACCAAAGTGCAAAGGCTGCGTTACCGGCCGCCTGACTGATGGCGAAGCATGGCTCCACAGAGAAGACTGCCGTCCCAACTGGTTCAAGTACGTCGGTATGGGCTAAGCAAGAAAATCGCTTCTGGGGCACGCTTGGTCTGCCATGAATTCTTGTAGTCTATGAAAGGGGGATGTGGATATACCAAGGAGCAGGGCACGACACGTTTTGGGATGATTTCTGGGATACGGCATCAGCGTTTTGTGATCTTGGCGCTGGGGACTAATATCAAGCAAGCAGGCTGTACGGAGTACTGTGATGGGAAACACTTATTTCTTCCCATGATGAGTTGAAGCATGCCCCGTTATGATGATGGCCATCTCGAATAGAACAGATGGAGCTATGTATAGGCCAATGAGCGTTGCCTCGGAAGTTAAACGTAATTTGTCTTGGGTATATGCCTGAAAAGTATGATGTTTATAACGCTCCAAATACTGTCACGACGCCCGATGTTCCACCCACGCAGAACTGGTCGCCCCAGCCACTCTCTCTCCAAGCCATACAGCTAATGACGTTGTTCCTCGGCTTCTCTTTCCCATCTCTCCCTACAGCCTTCTTCTTGGGCCCGGAGCCCTGGGGTCCCCACGGCACCGTCACCTTGGCCGCCAGCTTGCCCGTCAGCAAGTCCCAGGCCCATATCCTCCCCTCGCCGTCCGCCGCAGGCTCGCCGACCATCTCGTCGCCGACAACGACGTACTTTTCCCTGCCACCTAGCAGCGCTTGCAGACGCAGGTCCTCATTCTTCCAGCCAGGGTCTGCGTATGCCCGCAGGCAGGCGCCGCTGTCACGGTCCATGAGGCGCAGCTTGCTGTCGAGGCTCCCCACGAGCATGGCGCGTCCGTCGCGCGTGAGGTTCAGGCTCGTGACGCTGGCGCCGATGACATCGGTTGTCATTTGGCCCATGCGGATATCGTAGCTGCGAACGCGGCCGTCTACGCTTCCGACGACGACCTCGGGACCACGAGCGACTATGGAGGTGACGGCGTCGCGCGCATCGTCGAGGACTTGAATGGGCCTGTAGCTGTTGCTCTTGGTGTCCCACAGACGCACAGTAGTGTCGAACCCGCCACTCACAACAAGGGAGTCGCCATCGCCGGCAAAGCTGACACAGTTGACGCGAGCGGTGTGTCCATGAGCATTGCCTCCAAAGCGCTTCGTAGTGACGGCCGTAGACACGTCCCAGAGGAACACGCTACGGTCGCCGCCAGCTGATACGAAGCGCTCGTTTTCGGCAGCGACAGCAAGGCTCAGGACCTCGTAGCCATGCGCATTGTAGGCCTGGATCAGGCGGCCCTGGGGCACCTCGGGCTTGCTGCGGCGATCCTCACCCGGGACGGAAGTGCTGGGGAAAGGGTTGTAGAGGCGGATGGATCGGTCCGCAGAGCCGGTGAGGATGTATGTGCCTGGAGAGGCCGAGTATGCAAGAGCATGGACCGGGCCTTCGGCGATACCTCTATGTCAGCGCATGACTTGTCTCGAGGTGAAAAGCGTATGAGAGTGTAGACAAGGGGTCCGCACTGAAAGTGATGAGGATTACGGGAGTCATGAGACGCAGGTGAAGGGCTCACTCACCACTGGCGCCCAGCAAGTGAGCAGAAGGCTCATTTGGAAAACCCATATCGGGAGAAAGCCCTGTCCATTATCCCAATATCATGGAACTGGGGCCTTGGTCTGTCGCCCGTAGAATACGAGGACGTTCTTTTTCGAGGGCAGACGTTGTTGCAAGCTGATGGGATTTCTGTGATGGATGGATGCCTTGACATTCTGAGCATGTTGCCATATTAGGGTTAGCGGCGGCATCCTTTCTAGAAACACTCCATTCGTGTTTCTAGTAGTTTCAGCACCCCCACTGCAGGGCGTCGGAGGTTACTGTACGGAGAGTAGTGTAACCACAATCTCTGGGCCTGCACTGTAAAAGTGCAACTTCAGATTGAAACGATGGGTTCGTGAAGATTTTGAAAAAAGAGAATGCATCACGCTGTCAAAAGTACCGAGGCTCTGTGTGTTGGTGTGGAACTGGTACATCCATGGACAGTCAGTCATACTAGACCGATGTTGGCCACCGAGGCCTCGCACCATGGTACCAACTGCATCTCTCGACAAGAACTCGTCCCATGCTCATCTGGACTTATGGGTTTGGTGCTTGAGTACCGGTATGTGTCTGAATATCCACCTACTCTGGCTCCATCTTTGCCGCCTCCACCATCTGCATCGCTACAAGCTTCCAAGACAGGTGAACCAAGTGACAGGCTGACAGCTATATCTAGCCACCCTTGGATTGTGAATATCTAGGTTTCAAGTCTACAGTGTAAGACTTGTTTGTACAAGGCAGAGCATCACAATTAGAAGTATCATCGCCATGTCTCGATGGTGTCGGAGGCAACATCCATCAGGAACCACTCACTTCACAGTAAATCATTCACTTCAGGGGTATATTTTCATGTTCGTACCCGACAATTTGTCGGGTACCAGCTGTATTATCAGCAAGGCTGATTCAAAGCCTTGATGCGCTTGGCATGAGGAACAATCATGTCTCCTAAGGGGCTTCTAAAAAATGCTGATTCTAGCTATGCCAGCCCAGCCATGCTTAGAAACTTGGCATATGAGGCTGGCGCCAAATCTCCTCTCCAAATGCGAGGAGAGAGATACATGATACAGTAAAAGAGTGAGTCGGAAATGCGACGAAAAATATCCAGTTATCCCAGATGGACTAGGCTACATCGGCCAAGCGCCCTGGATCAACATGCTAAAACTCCAGTATGCTCCGGTCCTGATGCCAAAACACCGTGCGTGCAATGTCGCATAATGCAAATATGGGATGACGAAATTCGTTTGAGTGTTGAAACATTAACGAGATGGAGAGGTCGATATGTACAATGCTCCCCGTTCTCAAGTAAGAGTGCAGTAGATAGTATCCATATCCTTGGGATACAGCTTCTCCATGGGGTTGCTGATTTGCCAGCGGAGACTCTTATCATCTTCGCGTCCCTCGCTGCTGTAGACGATACGGTAGCCTTCGATCGGGCTTGCGGATTGGCTGCCACGGTCGCGAATTCTGTGCAGCATCCCAAGACGTCCTTCAATGGCCTCCTGCGCATTCCGTACGTCATCCCAGATCGCACACATGGCCTGTACAACTCCATGTACCATGTGCACATTCTCGATAACATCTCCTAGGTGAGTCAGGCGACCGCTTGATGTCAAGATATCAACGGCTTCGCCGACCACCATGGCCATGACAGGGGCCGGCGCGCTGAGGACGGTTTGTCCTCCACGGTGGAGACGAACGAGAGCCTTGACCATGTCCAGTACCTGCGTTGCATGCTCGCAGCATGTTTGAACATGCGACGACGTGATGCCAGGCGAGGATCGTCCTCCTGCTACCGTATGACGGCTGAGCTTGATCATGGCATGGTTATATAATAGATGCATGGTCAAAAAGGGGCCAAGCTCTCCCGCCAGTGCTGCCGACTCGAGGTTTGAAGCTGTAAAGACAAGGCGAGAAGGCAGTGCGTTGCGCCAATCCTGGATGCGCTTCAAGATTCGCTTTGACGACTCAAAGTCCGTTTCCATCAAAGCGCCCCGGCGAGCCATCCTATAGATTCGGCACACATCACTAGACCATGTGTGAACCATTTCAACAAGATGCGCCGAGATTCCAAACTCACGCTCGTGAGTTGTGGTGAGATTCGACACGTAGGGGTTGAACATTGGCGAGAAGCCTTCCACTTCTCGTTCAAAGCTGTAGGAGTCGGCTGGCAAACGCGTGTAGACGTCTTCGGCGTTGATCATAGCTAGGCGGTCAGGAAAGTGGCCGTCGAGCCGTTCGAGCATAAAGAGAGACCAGAAGGTCCTTCTCCTCGCTTCGCAGTAGCCGGCCTTGCTCATGCCGAAAGGAAACGTCAATAAGCCCGCCTCCCTCGACTCCTCGAGCTCGACATTGAGCTGTAGACAGGCTGCTGTTGCGACTGCTGCCGAGATCATCTCACTGGCCTCGGATATGCGGGATATGGAGAGGTAGTAGAGCGCGAGTAGGATTCTGGTTTGCACAAGCTGAAGGCAGCTGACTGTCGAAAACTTTTGAGCATAGTGTGCAACCGATGCGTACTCATAAGCGATAGGCTTCGGTCCGCCGGATAAGGCAACTCCTACGGCAAGAATGCTGTACAGGAGCATCAGGTCGTCGGGGCATTTGTGGTGCCCTGGGTTCAGGACCCACGTCTTGAAGACGTTCTCAGGGATGAACCGAACAATCATGGTGCTGTCGAGATGAACAAAAAAGTGAGATATCACAGTACGGATAGACTGAGGATCCGAGAGGGAAGGGTCGGTGCGCCAGGCTCGGTTTAGTACCTCTTCAGAAATCCGCGGAAGCTCGATGGGCTGCTGCTGTATAGGCAACTGAGGTCTCGGTGGCTCGGCAGGTGTCATGGAGGGAGCTGGCTCTCCTGTCGAAACATAACTATCGTATCCCACTCGAAGCCGCTTGTGGGAGCCGAGTTCTGGCGAAGGCGGCCGTAGAGTAGTTCGCGGTGAAACAGGTGAGCTGGCTTCGCTCTCGTCCATCCTCGCATCATTCGGCCTGGACGCTCCACTCAGTTTGCGGAGATCGTCCAACTCGGCTGGAGGCGTTGAAGGAGATGTATTATGTCCTCCCCTGGGTCTAGAGCATCGTTAACAAGACAAACTCTTGCAAGGATATACCTCACCGCGGTAATACATACGCGTTCTTGAACTTGCATATCCGGCCAAACTTCTCGCATTGAACGCAGCGAGGATAGTCGGGATCACACTTGATCTTCTTCTCACGGCAAGTCACACAGGCAATTGCCAGGCGCTTTCGGGGCTTGCCTGCCTTGGTAACTCCCCAGTGAGCGTTGACTGCTTCACCGTCGATGACTGTCTTGCAGTGGCTGCCATCGTCGTAGAAGTAGCACATGCCCTCGCCAGGTACTTCTGCGGCTCTCACGAATCGAGGTAGGAAGTGAGTTCCGGTCCAAATTTTGGGGCCCAAGCCATCCTTGGAGGTGACACCATCAGTCGTTGTCGTGCTGGGAGTTGGTGGGGGATTCGGTCCTCCTTGGGCAGGTCTTTGGTCGGCATAGGTCGGCACAACGCGGTCCTTCGGCCCTGGAAACTGAAGTCTGAACTGATCTTGAGGCGACCTAAAGGCACCGTCCCGAGATCCAAACGAGTACTCGTGTCGGCCTGTGTCATGCTGCATAGGCCACTTTCCAAGCTGTCCATCGGCGCGCGAATCCGGATGGGCTTGCTCGCCATCGCGATATCGGGGTGATCCGGGGCCTGAGTAGGATCGGGATAATGCATGGTACGGCTGGCGGTCTGTATCAAATCTGTTGTCGAAGGTAGTCCGAGGTTGTGAGATAGAAGGGGATAGGGCGGATGGGAAATAAGATGTCGGGTGCTGTCTGTCACCGGAAGGGACGCGAGGGCGATCCAAGGGAGAAGTAGCAGTGTATGAATTAGTGCGCTCCGACATTGGCGAGTGTAAAGGTCGAACAGTGGTCGAGGGGCCAAACAGACTGCTTAATGAGGGGAGCTGTTGTCGAGGCGCGGCTTGAGAAGCGGACTTGGGCCGGCTCTGATCCTCGCCTGTATTTTGATCCGCAGACATGTTGTTCGTCACAGGCTTCTCATACTTATTCATGGGAGAGATAGGCGCAGGCGATATCCAAGGTCGGTCTGCAGATATTGATGAGTTGGACGAGTACGATGAAGCGTCCGGGCTCGTCAACTCTGGCGGGGTATTTGGGAGAACCAAACGTGGACAAGAATCTGGAGCAGGTAGGATACCCATTGAGAGAGCTACTCGACGTGGCTCGAGTTGCAACAAAGGAGCATCACTGAAGCTGAGAATCACTGCTGGGGACGAGAGCTGAGGTCAACACAAGCCAACAACAGCTGGTGGGGGACGCCAGCAGATATCTATTCCCACGGATACAACTATCGCACCAGCGGCGCGGCTCTCTTTCGGGGGAGCGTGCCAAGACAGACCACAATGGAGGCGCGGCCGTACCCTAATACGGATGGTCGAAAACCAGGAACAAGCTGGTCAAGAAGAAGGGGGGGTGATGGATGAGGTGCCAATCTTAACACGACCCAAGCTGTCGGGAAGGTTGGGTGTGTTAGTTGAAGACTAGGATGGTGGAAAAGGACGGACCGCGGTAGTCAAAAGACTTACAAACGGGATCGATGCTCAAGACACGAGAGCATGCAGAAGGGGGAAGTACAAGAAGGGATGTCGTGGAGGGCAGGATGTGCAACAAGTGATATACATGCGTAGCTCAGGACATAATAGTGGGAAAAGGTCAACAACAGCCGCTTGTCTGCAAATACCGAGCGCCTCAGCCATGGGAGAGGCGTGGGCTCACTGGGTGTGCCCCGGGGCCCATTAGACTTGCGAGACGACGGACCAGACGAGCAACCAACAGAGCTATGCAATACCAGTGGTCCGCCACGCAAGGTGCGAGCCCCAGCGCCTCTCTGGAGTGGTGCCGTCACCCACACTTGTGGTGTGGTAAACATCTGTGGCCTTATTTGCACGGAACTGGAAGGGCTGTATGACTTGCGGATACCAGACTAGTGCAGGCGTCGAGCGATCCCAAGTCGCTGGACGTGGGCACCAACGGCATTGCGGATACAACATGGCGTGGATGCCAACCCAACGGCTCTCTCTCGGTGCTCGCTGGCGATCCTGTCAAGTGGGTGTCAAAAAACATGGTGTTCGCAGCACCCAAAATTGCAGCGATTGCGTACAGTCGAGTCCCGTGTTTTCTGACACCCGCGGGCCTGGCTGCAGACTCTAGAAGCTGGCAGGGATAGAGGATGGATTGCCGGGGACCGGGGGGCGGGGG
>JADBHU010000804.1:0-37793 GCA_017140155.1 Fusarium devonianum
TAAGAGAGAGGGGGGGGGGGGATGCCCGGCTCAACAATGCCCTTTCTCCATTCGCTGCTTACACACCTTGCGTTGTCCTGCCACATACACGCCCCTCATGCGACATCCTGCTCGACTTACTTGGCTCACCGGCGCCTATTCCATTACGGAGTACACACTCCCTCAAACCCCCACGTCACTTGGGCCAAAACTTACAGAGGCGGTCCGACCTGCTAAGCCGTGTCTGTCACGGTCTTCTCGCCGTCGTTGTCATCCGCTCAAGCTTATATATTGCCCTCGTTTCCTCTCCTGAACCCTGCCGCGATTTGCTTCAACTGCTTTACTTCCTTTCTGCTGATCTCGGGCTGCCCTGTTATTCCTTTTCTATTAAAAACCAAAAGACCTAGACTACAAGATCCTTGCTTTGTCCTTTGCCGAGGACTCTTCTGTTCACGTAAACACAGCCTCAGATCTGCCAACTCCACGACGTCGACCTGTGCCTCTTGCGTTTCATTATGCTAGATGTCATAGTGAGCAAAGTTTAATGTTTTAAGATTCGACAACCACACCTCCGACATCCAACCCGATCCTTTCATCTTTGACGACTATTCCGAAATGCTTTCCTACGATTCAACACATATGCCCATCAAGGCGTCCCAGTTGCCAGCGTCCATCGCCTTGCCACCCTCTCTCCAAGCAAACCCCACCATTCCCTCACAAATGACGACAACGCCTTCATCTCTCAACCCTGTCGCCGTCAATGGCCACGAGACTAAGGGACAGCAACACATCTGGCTGGTTACGGGCCCTGCCGGCTGTGGGAAGACGACTGTCGCCGAGTATCTAGCCAACAGGTTAGGCATGCCCTATGTTGAGGGCGATTCGGTATGTATTCAACCCTTTTTTTTTTTTAGCCTTTCATCCCGCGGGGTTTTACCCCCACGGCTTGGAGCGTCAGAGCGTCACCACTAACATGGCTCTCCAGTACCACCCCCCTGCCAATATCGAAAAGATGGCAAACGGCATCCCCCTAACTGACGCTGACCGCTGGGACTGGCTCACGGTTCTGCGAGAAGAGTCCATCCACCGCCTCAACGCCGGGTCTAGCGGCGTCGTTCTCACCTGCTCGGCTCTCAAGCGCAAGTATCGCGATGTCATCCGGGTTGCCGGATACTACGATCACCGCATCCTCATCCACTTCGTCTTCCTCGATGCCGAGGAAGAGGTCCTCCTCGCCCGTGTCGCGCAGCGAACAAATCACTACATGGGCGCCAACATGGTCCACAGCCAATTCGACATCCTCGAGCGTCCCTTGGGTGACGAAAAGGATGTCATCACTATCGATGTCAGTCGGACTCTTGATGAGGTTCAGCAGGATGCCCTAGCCAGCGTGCTCGAGACGATGGCAAAGGCCAAAGAGAGCGTATAGTTACGATGCGCTCACTGGTCACAACTTGCGACTTACACGCCTCACGCTTCATGCAACACACCTATACGCACTTGGAATCGATTCACAACGAACAGTCATTTCACCTCATAGCATCGGAAAAGGTTTATTAAGCAGGGAGTCAGCGTTATGGTCAAACATTGGACGTTTGACCTTGATATTTTTTGGAGTCATTTTGGGAATTTCCACTTTGGATTTACGGCGTTGGGAGACAGGCGCCTCATCGCAGGCCTGGTGATCCGCACATCGGACAGCTCTCCGACGGGGTGAAGCTGCGAGCATCAGATTGCCTAGCGTAGGCGACCTTTGATTCAACCCCCCCGCGGGTCGTCCGAATTCCAGATCGGGGCCGATTCACTGTACAAATTCAGCTTGCGGCAATGCAACGGGGTGCGGGGGGTGAAGGCCGCTCGCTTGCGTCGGTTGGCGAAAAGAGCATGGGAAGGGATCGTGAGATCCTTGGTTTTTCGTATTTCTGGTACGTAGGTACGAAGCATAGAGTACGCGAGGGATGCACTGCAACGCGGGATGCGTGTTGAATCTAGGACCGGGATCATTTGTCCGAGGTCACGATGGTTCACAGACAGCGGCAAAGGCAGTGGCTGCGGCCCATCGTTGTCGTTATTAGACAGGTTCCAGTCGAGAAGAGCCCTAGGGCCCCTGTTACGTTTCAGTTCCCTCTTGTCATAGCAGGCTATCAGTCGTGAATGGTCCATTAATCAATCTAAATCAGATGTGGGTAAATTGCAAAAATCATGACCTCAAACTTATCGTACTGTTTTTCACCTTGCCACAAAACCTGACCAGTCTGCTTGCGATCATTATAGATCAATGGCAGCCTCAGATGAATCTCATCAGAGTGAGAACTATTATTCAACGGAACGCCTGGACTCCCCGGTCGATGGTATCCTTGTCTCGTCATTTGACGTTGATGCAGGGTAGCATCACCAGCATCTTGGCCCGAGGTCTGCCGAGACTCAGCAACATCCAAGGACGCAGCACACAGACACTCGGTATTTATCCAGGGTGTAAAAACAAAGGACGGAAGTGGTTACAGGCCTATATATCCTGACCACACTCATAAGTCGATGTTATACGCCGTAGCTTATCTCAATTGTTACCGGTTATAACTTGGTGTATGGCTACTAGCACACTTTAACGGCCGCCGTGGCAACCTACTGAACATTATTGACAAAGAAAGAACCCGTTTCTCCCTAGAAGGACTGCGCACTGACGCTAGACAAATGAATCCAATTCCTCTGCTGTGGAAAACGCCCGTTAGCTTACACCAAAACTTTCAGAATCGGCCTCAATACATGTCGTTCACTCCCATACTAGGATGGCGCAACAGCATCCAGAATGTCACCCATCCTGGTCCTCATCTCGCCGCGCGCTCCTATTGCTTGCATGTTCCATTTCAAGTTTTTAATCCTTTATATTTTTTTTTTCTTTCGGCTAAATAGGTAATTACTTGACCTCTTCCCGTCTACCTTACTTCAGATGCATCACCATGATATCAGGCTCCTGTACTATCTGTCGAACAACCTCGGCCGCCCGCGCCATGGTGGCCCCGTCAATGACTCGATGGTCGGCGCTCCAGCTAAAGTTGGTGATCTGCTTCTTGACGACCTGATCGTGCTCATCAAACGCAGGCACCGTGCGCATCCGGCCAATGCCCAGGATCGCCACCTCGCGCTCAACGATAACGGGGCTGACGTAGGTACCACCGACGTTGCCAATGTTGGACACCGTTATGGTGCCGCCCTGGAAGTCGGCCGGTGTAAGCTTGCCCTCGCCGGCAAGCTTCTGCAGCCGTACCATCTCTGCCGCGATGGACATGATGTTCAAGGAGCCGACGTTCTTGATCACGGGCACCATGAGGCCTTGGGGCGTGTCCATGGCGACACCAATGTTGTGCTGTGCTCGGTGTACTAGGCATGGCTTGCTGGTTTTCGGGTCAATGTCTACCCGCGCGTTCAACATCGGGTATTGGTACAACGCCAGAGACACAGCCTTGATAATGAAGGGGAGATAGGACAGCTTGGTGGGCTGTCCATCCTGAGAAGGGCCCTGGGCAATGACGCGGTTGAGACGTTTTCGCAGCTCCACGAGATTTGAAAAGTCGACCTCGTCTGCGTAGAGGAAGTGGGGGATTGTGAGAGACCTCGTCATGGTCTTGAACATCTGTAGCTGGGTATTGGAGAGCGGGACGACCGTTTCTGACTGCACCGTGGTATCCTGAGGAGTGGACGGTGAAGGAGATGGGGCCGCTTGTTGGGCACCGCTCTGGGCTTCTCTCTCCTTGACGAATCGGTAGATATCTTCTTTCAGAACTCTGCCATCCCGGCCAGTGCCGTCGATGTCCAGTATGTCGACTTTGAGCTCTTTGGTGAGGTGTCGTACAGCTGGAGTAGCAAGGCTCGCATGCGTACCCTTCTCTTTCGCTGGCGTCTGAGTGGGAGTTTCCAGCGGTGCCTTTGCTCCTGTTTGCTCGGGCTTTGCCTCTGCAGCGGATGATGATGGTGGCTGGGGAGGAACATCGGCCTTCTCAGCTTGCTGGCTCGCCACGGCATCGACATCTTCAGGCTTGGCCGCACCTTCGATGTCAATGTCCACGAATGGCTTGCCGACCTTTGCCATTTCGCCAGCTTCATAATAGAGCTTTTTGACCACGCCCGAGAAGCGACTTGTGATTTCCACAGAGGCCTTATCGCTTTGGACTTCGCAGAGCGGGGAGAACTCCTCGACCCGGGCCCCCTGCTCAACGAACCACTGAATGACCTCGCATTCGACAATACCTGGCGCTTGTTAGTGTCTGGCTCTCAGGGCGGACTACAACTCTAAAAGATTTCTTGACCTGCCTTCACCAATATCTGCCAGCAATACGGGCTTGACGGCCATTAACCTCCTCGATTCGCTGAACCATCTGGGAGACGAAGCCTTCCTGGACGCTCTTGACCCCACGGCCATGTGGCCCACGCATTTGGCAACACTCCATTGCTGCTGTAGCACTCGAGATCCACGCTGAATAAACATCGTTATGCGAACAATTGGAACTGAGAAAGAAAAGGTCAAAGATGAGGCACTGGCGGACAATTATTCAAGAAGGGGAGGAAAGCCATGGCAATGGCAATGAGTGTTAAGCCGAAGGCTGGCTGGCTTCGGCATTGTGCTATGTTACGGTTGAAGCCACCGTTGTTAGCCGGCCGAACCTGGGGTAGGTTATGACGGCACACTGTAGGCTGACAAAAGTCGAGTCCAGCCACTACACGCAAGCTGCCCTTGTTGACGGAGAATCTTTTTTGTCAACCCGCTGTTTTGGGTGGCCGACCGTACTCCTCCCCCGCACCGGCCGAGTATCCCGCAACCTCCGTGCTCCACTCCCAGGCTCAGATTGTTCCGGCCTGTGGAGAACTAAGGAAGGAAATTTACCAACCGTGGCCCGTCCCCAACGAGCCCGCAACCCGCAGCATCGGCCATGGCGTCACGACGACTTGATCTGGCCCTGTCCGGCCTCGTGCGACGGCCCCTCACATGTCTCTTCTGCGAGGCTCGCCGATCGTTCACCTCGTCCGCACTCCGGGCGGCGAGGGCTGAGAAGCCCGGGTCCGGCGCCTCGATGGACCCCCAGGCCGGCCTCAAAGGTGCTCCGATCGAGGCTCCCCGAAGCTACGGCAAACGGCAGAGAGGCGAGTTCGTGCCGAAGCCTCTTCCTCGCCCGATTGGCATGCCGCTTCCGCCCAAGGAGGGCGAGAACAGAGGCATTGACGGTCGAACGTTGCGACAGCGTCGCGAAGACTTTGTCAACTATGACAAGCATCTGCAAAGGCGGAAAGAGCTGTAAGAATACCTTTACGGGGACCAGTCGGTCAGTCGCAGATACTCACATTTAGCTCTGAATAGGACGGCAAAGATCTCGCGCCCTTACTTTCGAGACTGGGGCAACCTACAGTACCACGAAGGAAAATCATTCATCGCGCCGCCGCGACTCTTCAAAGCCGAGCTCTCCCTCTTCTTCCCCAACTTCTTCGGCGAGACTCTCCTCAAGACGGACAAGGAACCGCGCGACACTACTCCCCTCCTCACAGGCAAGGCAACCGTTGTCTCCATCTTCAGCAGCCGCTGGGCCGAGCAACAGGCCGAGTCCTTCACCTCCAGAGACGCAAACCCCGAGCTTCACGAAGCGCTGGCAGCGCACTCCGACCTTGCGCAGCTGGTCCACGTCAACTACGAGGACAATGCGGGCAAGGCGTGGCTGGTGCGGTTCTTTATGGGATCCTTGCGGAAGCAGTTCCCCGAGAAGGACTGGGACAAGTACTTCCTCGTGCGCCGCGGCATCACCGACGACATTCGCGAATCGATCGGACTGCTCAACAGCAAGGTCGGCTACGTCTACCTGGTTGACCAGTACTGCCGCGTGCGCTGGGCGGGCAGTGGAACGGCCCATCCCGTTGAGCAAGAGGGATTGGCCAAGGGCCTTTCGCGGCTGGTAGACGAGATCAACAAGGAGGCTACGCTGCCAGCTACGGCAAGGGAGCAACACCCGGGTAAACAGCATCTTGAGGTTCCAAAGCCATTATAATTAGAAGCTTCCCTTTCGAGGCAAAGCAGTGTAACATAGATTCCCATAACCCCACCGTATTGTACACTAATAGAATCACGCTGATACCCCTAAACACCTATACAATATGCAAACAAGCTTGTCCTGGTTTATAAGAGCCACCAAAAGACAATGAAGCAAAAGGCGATGAAGCCTCCCATAATGATGCCGTCCCTTCTCTTCTTGGCTGATATCCTCCCAATCAGCGTGTTGATTCCTGGTACTTGACTTGCGGCATGGGTGATCCTCCGGTTGATGCTCGCTAGCGTTTCCCGCTGCAGGTTGAAGCTGTCGTTGACAGCGTACGCCTGGCTCAAGACATTGTCCGTCATGCTGTTGCTGTTGTCGATGCGATTGCGCTCCTCTAGCATGTAATCGGCTTCCGCAGCCTCGGGGTTGTTTTGTCGGTACTCGTTGATGTCGGAGCGAACATTGGTCAGGAGGTTGGCGCGGTCACGAGCTTGTTGGAGAGTCGAGCGTAGGCGCGTGAGATCTCGCTTGTGGCCGGAGAGCTTCTCGCGAAGTAGTGTGAGATTGTTCTGTTTCAGGGCGGATGAGGTGAGGGCTGCTTCAGAATCGAGGAGGCGAGATAGTTGGTTGATTACAGTCTCGCGCTTGGGGAAGGTTAGCGATGTTAGCCAAGACGGAAGCGCAAGCGAGGAGTCATGCCTTCTCGAGGAGCTCTTCCAACTTTCTTTCCGTATCGTGCTCTTCATCCGTGGGCTTTGGGGGAATGCTGGAGGCTGTCGAGAACTGCGAATAGATGTGGAACAGGTTCTCCGTCTGGAGACGACGTCAGTAGGTGTTCGCGGCGCATGATGCCACTCATTGTACCTGAGTTTCTAATGTTCGGGCCTGTTGACGCAGTTGACCCCAGCCCGCGTTCCCTGATGGCGCAGCCATTTTTTTCTCCAGACAAGATATAGTAGCGACAAGGTGTTTTGCGATGAACTTATGCAAGCTCTAGTCGACTATCCAGCTTATGATCGGACTCCCTGACAACCTCCGACACCTGGTCATGCAGCAGGCAGAATCACACCGCCTTCGGCTAGCGCAGGATCGAGATCACGAGCATCAGCACGTGAGCCAGCGACCCCCTCCATCTTGGGGCCACCCACCACCCAATGAAAAATTGCGAAACTTCTCGAATTCCCCACCTTTGCTCTGTCTTTCCAAGCCCTAGGGCAATTTTTCACGCTCTCGGCAAACTTCTCTAAATTCCTAGCCAAACGATCCATCGAGACACGGACGGTGACGGACAGAGGCTGATAATTCTACCAACACACTCGTCGACACACTTCGCATACCACTTCGAAGCTATTCAAGATGGTGAGTACGCACCTTCTTGCCCCTCGTCTCAAAGATATCGACTCGCAGCGTCGATGTCGTTGCGGCCACAGCATTTTCCGAACACTTTCAATCGACCGCACATAAAAAAAAACCCGATCGTCGCCAACACCCTCGAATCTCCACGATAGCACCAGACAGACAGGCAGAGATGAGACGAACGAATCGCTGACAGGTCATAGTCGTCGGGCAAGGTCAAGGCTGGTGCGCTCTGGAACAAGAACAAGGATGATTTGACGAAGCAGCTCGGCGAGCTCAAGACCGAGCTCGGTCAGCTTCGCATCCAGAAGGTCGCTTCGTCCGGCTCCAAGCTGAACAGGATGTGAGCATTTTCTCTTCAACACCTGCGACGTGCTGTCGCAATCTTGACGAGGCCACGCGAGCTAATCCCCCTTACAGCCACGACATCCGCAAGTCGATCGCTCGTGTCCTGACCATCATCAACGCCAAGCAAAGGGCTCAGCTCCGCCTGTTCTACAAGAACAAGAAGTACGCCCCTCTCGACCTCCGACCCAAGCAGACCCGTGCCATCCGCCGCCGATTATCACCCGAGGACAAGTCCCGCGTGCTGGACAAGACCAAGAAGCGCAACGTCCACTTCCCCCAGCGCAAGTTCGCCATCAAGGTACGGAGCGACCCCAGGTTATGAGGAGACTAGACTCTGTCATGGCCGAGACGTGGTTGGAGTCCCAATTTTTACTAACTTTTAATCTGCAGGCCTAAGTGGAACTGCTTGCAGTGCTTGGAGCGTTTGACGGACACCTGGGTAGAACGGAAATGGGGTATGGAGGGCGTGGCGTTGCTTTTTCTTTGAACAAAAGGCTTCGAAATCTGCATCGCATGGCTCAGGGAATCTCGGTCTGACTTGTACTTATTTCCCGGTTTGAGCCTCGTTCTGGGACCGGATGTCCACGATGGGCTCCCCGGTCAGGCAGCCTTTAAAAAACAAAAAGAGGTCATGATCAAGAGAAAGCCGATACGTGCGTGAATCACAGATTTCAGTTTTGTCAATGGACGTTTTCAGTGTGATATTGTAGTTCCAATAATTGGTGAAGTCAGAGCGGTCGTCGTACAGAGCAGTCGTTGGCTCAGCCAGGTTATATCAGTTTGCAGTTCCGGCTGGACTAGATGCCTTTCTCAGTCAGTTAAAGAAGACTGGCAAGGTAAACAGAAATTCAGGAACAACTGCCTCACCTCTTGCCTTAGAGGCGCGTCTGTAAAAACAACCGTTTCCAATAAACAGTTGAGGATTTGAACTGCATACGAAAAATGAGACCCGAAAATGAAAATCTGGTGACCATCGGCTTGCCTAATAAGTGAGGTACTTCGGAACGGCCAAACCCGTGTCACCCCACCATGACCCCAACGACATGGCCTCGACTGGCAAGGAAGGTTATACGACGACAAAAATCGCCTCCTTGATGATTTCTTCCTTTCTCTCTCTCCTTTCCCAGGCTTTGGGTAATCCCTGACGGCAGTTTCACTCCTTCTCATTTTCGAAGGATGATCAACCCAGGCTTCATGGACCTCCAATGGAGCTGTAGCCTGATATAACAAAAGTCGCTTTGAGACCCCGCAACTGCAGCGTCTCCTCCAGAGCTCAACTCAGTGTCCGTGTTCCAGGGTTCCATGGCCAAGCGAACGGCAGCGAGCGATTGAGAGCGCTGGTTCATCCATCAGACACAGGTGTTTTTCGGGTGAGACTCTCATTCTTACCATTGTTGACTCGTTTCCAGGAGGTTGCCAAATTTGAAATCCCGAGCGGTGCATTCTCGCCTTCAACGACCATGGCCGCTCGTTCACCCCCGCCTTGGAGAGTGCATTCAACCTGCATTCAACGGACTCCAGCACATCCACAGATGGCAGGTGATCTTTCATCTCTGTATTGTTCATGGTTATGATTCAACAGCGATGATCGGTGATGTAATG
Source organism: Fusarium devonianum (assembly GCA_017140155.1). Classification (NCBI taxonomy): domain Eukaryota; kingdom Fungi; phylum Ascomycota; class Sordariomycetes; order Hypocreales; family Nectriaceae; genus Fusarium; species Fusarium devonianum. The sequence goes on from JADBHU010000804.1 coordinate 9,303, forward strand.
GCTGCCGAAGGGCGGACACGCTTGCCACGGTTGTATCGAAGAGACGCAATGTCGTGCCGCCGGTTTCTTCCATCGGACAGTTCTTTACTTCGTCAACTCAACAAGCAGCCATGCTATGCTGGGCCCCGACCTGGGGTACAGCCCCACGACCAGGGACACACATCTTACAAACCATATCGATATTGCTATGCGATTGCTTTTCGATGCCCGAACCCGGGCCGATGGTCCCTATCGTATGACTTCGTTTCTTTATTTTCTGTCATGATGCGGGTATCTAATATGCAGGTCTGTCCTCATTTCACATGATCTGTGCTGCAACGGCGCAGCAGTATTCCGAAAACAACAAAATCCAACCAAGTATCTCGTACTGGACACTGGACGCCAAACGCCGATGCCGATCTTCAACCACACAAACAACCGGGTCTTTATGTACGACTCATTTTGGGGGCCTTTGCCTCCCTGCAGTCTCCGGAAGCTATCAAGAGCCTTTGCTCTTGCGCCCGCCCTCGAGAAGATGAGTTTGCATATGTCGACGGAGTTGGTCAAGTCGATGGAAGTCTTTGCCGCAGAACTCGCACACGTGATTGCCTCGGATGTTGTGTGTGCGTCGATGCTTAGACAAGTTAGAGGACTCGCCGAATCGCTTGCCGCACAGTTCACACTGCAGGGGCTTTTCTCCAGTATGGGTACGCATATGCATTGCTAGCGACCTGGTTAGCACAGCATCCTGGATAGTCGTCCTCTGACTTACTGAGAGCACTCTGTTGCTTGAAACGCTGCGTGCAGCCAGCGAAATCACACTTCCATGGCTTTTCGCCCGAGTGGGTGCGCATGTGCTGTTCGAGGGATTGTTTCGCGGAGAGCATGACGCCGCAGATCTCACATTTAACCGGTTTGTCTGACTTTGTTAGTACGTGGTCGACGTCTTGGAGAGCATGATAATGGTTCCAGAAAAAGGCACGACTTACATCCAGTATGCGTCTGCATATGTCTCTCGAGCTTGCTTTTCTGTGAGAAGGGTCCAGGCCTGATACAAGCGTACCATGTGCAGCAAAACCCACTTGGCCCCTTCTTCAGGTTCTTGACGTGCTCTTTCTTACAGTGGTCCTGGAGTTCTTTATTACTCCCGCACTTGTGGGAGCAAAGAAGGCCGTTATCGCCAACCCAGCGGCACGTGAACCCGCCGTCCCCATTCACGGACTGCGTCTCGACCTGCTCGGCCTTTGTAGTGGGAGGTTGTGAGGGCAGGGGAAGTAAGCCGTTGTGATCGGCTACTTGACCAGCGTGGTTGTTGGAGAAGTGGTGGTCAAGGTGGTGGCGAGTGCTCGAGTTGAGCTCACTCATGAAATTGTGGCCGAGATCATGGTCCGAATGTCCTAGATCACGACTAATTGCATGGTCGAGATCCAGAGATACCTCACGACCAGGCTCTGTGGGACTCACAATAGCATCGACCATGGGCTCAGGCTCGGCCGAGGGGGTTGTGACTGAAATGGAGGCCGGGGTGGTGGATACTGTGGTGCCTATACAGTTGGAATCTGTGCAGTGAATGGAGGCTTCCTGGCATGAGGCATCGAGACATGGCTCGAGGGTGGCGCAAGTAGGTTCAAAGCAACAATCGGCATGAGAGAAGTCGAGCTCAGCACACGAGGTATCGAAGCAGCAGTCGGCATCGGCAACATCTCCACACTGGCTCCAGCACTTGGCATCGTCGCAGGCGGAGCTGCAGACTGCAGAGGCAGCATCCCCATATGTCATGTGTGCTGGCCATGACATGGGCATGCAATTCCCGGCGGTAGCCTGGCTTATCATCGTTGCCCACGAAGGAGCAACTGAGTGTGGCCAGTGATCATGAGGACCCGGAGGCATGGCGAAGCCGTGGCTGTGGTGTTGTTGAAAGTCGTTGAGGGAGGGATAGGATCCTTCCGTCATTGGAAGGTGGAAGCTGTGCTGCATGGTTTCGTTGAGACCGTGAAGAGCAGCCATGGGCTCGATATGTTGCTGGTTCTGGTAATCATGGAAGGTCTGAGGCGACTGTATCTGGTTGAAGTGGTTGGTCTGCTGGGCATCCTGGGCTTGTGGGGTTTGATCTGACTGTCTCTTGCGCTTCTGCGTTTGCCTTTGCCTCTGGACTTTGCTTGAGGCGCCGAACTTGAGATCGGCAGCACCAGCAACGGGATGGGAGCGAGTCTTGGTTCTGGCGGCCCGCGAGATGGCTTGGTCGTTTATGCGTGGGGAGGCACTGACAGAGCCGGCTTTAATATCGATTCCAATGTCCAGAGGGTCATCCTGAGCAGCAGTGGTTTTGCCATAGTGGTCGAAACAGCGCTGGTCGAGACAAGCGTTCTCGTTGTTGTTGCAGGTTCCCAGCGAGTCCAGGCCATGTGTTAGGGAAGCATCATGGCCGAGAAGGGAGTCGAAGCCGTAGTCGACCTTGTCAGCGGAGGACTCGGTTGAATGCGCCCGGTGGGCAAAGGCCGCCGACTGATACATCATGATGTTGATGAGCCCGACCTTTGGACAGAATTGCTTCTGCAAAACTGACAATAGATGGGCGGATGTATTGGCCTGGGCGGCCCGGGTGGGATGTTCCAGATGGGAACGCGGATGAGCGAGCGCCAAGAGAATCTCTGAGAGTGAGAACCTTGATGGCCTCGGGGCTCAAAGGCGGAGGGGCACTTTGGTGAGCTCCAGTGGGCTACAGTGGGCCCCAGTGGGTGATAGTGGGCCTGTACGTCCAGGGCGGCTCCCTTCTGGCGAATCAGAGGGCGCGGATTGGGACAATGCCAGGGACGATTGACGATGGCATCCAAAAGCACTGCCAATCTGGGTAGGTGGGGGTTGCTTTTCGGGTAAGACAGGCACTGCTGGATGCGATAAGGCCATAAAAAGGTTTTTTGCTCTCGAAGAGCCTGTGCAGTGACAAGGAGCTGGTGAGGCACGAAATGAACCGGAGGCAAAGGTCTAGGTGGTTTTGGGCTGTGAGCGCGTGAGCGCGTGAGCGCGTTAGTGCAGTGGATGCAAGCGTGGGATATCCCTACTCGATGTTTGGCCGGGGGGATTTGGGAAAGCCCTGAGTCTGACCTGATTTGATCTCGTCATCGTCTGTCGAGTCATGTCAGTCGGCTCCTTATGAGAGAGAACCAACCTTTGGTGATTGCCTGTCCCTTCCGTCTTCCCAAGCCAGGTGTGGCTTTGAATGGCTGGCTGTCTGAACGGTTCCCCTCGAGTTATGAGCCGAGATCCACACCATCATGACCTTTCCATGAACCGCAACGGTTTGCCTTCAAAGACTCAGAGGTCGGGTCACAGCAGTCAGGTTAGACGGGATCAAGTACAATTATCGCGAAGCATCATGCAGGTGAACGGTGCGTGTAATGTCAAAATAGCTACAAGCATGAGGGCTGCTATCAAATATTGCTACCCTACATCTGCTTGCTTGGAAGCTTCATTTTTTTGCATAAGCTTTCATCTATATCTATGGTTTGTTGCTTTCACACAGATTGCCTCGCCGTAATATACTGCGCATGGATATATAATAACGGTCATTTGCGTATCACAAATGCTGGTGGTAGTCTTCGGTTTCAACGGTTAACATAACTTCGATTCACATGACGAACCTGCCTCTCCACGACATGGTATAGAAAAAGTATTTTCTGTGATTGCCAGCACACGCTAGTTGTAGCCAGAGAGTCATGTACAAAGGCTTATCAGTAACGCTCGCTCCCGTACTCTTTGTACGGGGTCCGTTGCACCAAGTTCAGGCTGGGTCGCGACCGGCCGGGCGCCCGACCTTGGGTCACCGACCCCCCCGTTCACCGAATTCCGGACCGGGACCATAGCGGATCCACCTCCGACCCTGCCGGGGTGGGTGGAGCAGGGCCGCCACTTGTCTTGAAAGTACCGAGTCCTCTCTGGCATCAATTACTTCGCTTTCCAAGCCGAGTTTGCGAATCACTGCACTTATTTCGTTTTGCTAAGTAACCCATATGTTATAATTGTAGCGCGTGACTGGTTCCCTATGGTTCATCACGCGGCCCAGCAGCAAAAAGTTTCCGTGCTCTTAGCATCACAAGGCGCAGTCAGAGTGCCAGTACCGGAAGTACTTACTACAAGGTACTAGTACTAGCAGTGCTACTACCCCAGCATCAGTTCGACCCCTCAAGCTTGAATCTTGGCACTTCAAGAAACCGCAACACCAAGGCCTCGCCTTCACGGCGGCGCTGTATTTCTGCTCTCCAACAACATCGCTACGAGCCATCCAACATCCCCGCAAGCGCGCGACCCGACCCCTGCTTATTGGAAGCTCGTATACTAGGCCGATACCCCTCCCGCATCCTCGAAATCCTCCTTGCGGCAAAACCCCCCGCCCAACCTCATCGCATATCGACCGCCGCAGCCATGGGAAACATCTGCGGAAAGACAGAGCCGGAGTCATTTGCGCAACCCGGGCGCGTCTTAGGCTCTGCGCCCCCTCCCGCTTCCGGGACAGCGCCGCTACCCAGCAAGATCGGAGGACCGCCGCGGACACTGGGAGGAGCATCGTCATCATCTGCAGAGGCATCAAGCAACCCAGACGAGGCTCGAAGGAAAGCCGCCGAAGCCGCCGAGGTTAGTGCCAGCAGACATCGTGAAGTGCTCAACTGACACAGACGCGATAGGCCCGGGCCAAGGCGTACTCAAAGCCGGGCGGCAAGCTGCAGACGCAACTGGCTGCGCAGAAGAAACAGACTCGCTCAGATACGCTCAAGAACGCCAGCGAACAGCAGCTTCGTGCTCGCGATGCCGATGAGGCGGCCAAAGCCCGCAACTGGTCGTGATGCATTCAATCCCCCATAGGGCCAGACAACCAAACACGAAGATATTCCCTATGCTCGAGATAGCGCCTAAGATCGCACCCTCCTCCGGATAATCCCACCACGCGATACTTGGTGGCCACCGAGAGCAGGAAAGCGAATACTATTGAGCTAGGAGCGTTTGTTCGAAATCACTTGGCGGCGGTTTTGTTTATCCTCCTTTTTGCACCCTGGAATCACCCTAAAGCCCAGTTTCGACTATTTCTAGTATAATGTTTTTCAGCACGGAGTCAATGCAGATAGTTTTCAACTTTCGGTACATAAGATCAGGCACGGTTGGGGTCATTTTTAGCAATCATGTTTCATGTCTTTTCATTTCCTAACATGTACCGACTCCATCATAGACTCCTGAGACGTGTACATACATTTTGGCCATCTGCAATACTCCGTAACGCCTTGTGGAACAATCTGTTACAAACTTAAACTGGTCGCAGTATTTTCTCTGTTCTTCCACCTTGGCCGTGTAAGAGTCATCTCAGTATAAGTCTCGTAAGGTAAAGGGAACAAAAAAAAAAAAAGGGAAAAAAAAAATAACTCCTGGGCGAAAGTCTCAGGTAATGGTGTATCTGCCGCTGGCGGGTGCCCGACTATCCGCATCTGCCGCCGCAATCGTGCCCTCTCTCAACAGACGGGTAAGCTCACTCAGAGCGGAACTAACGACAACCTCGGTGTCACCTTCGATAAGGATGTACAGCTTCGGCTCCGCACCAGCAGGGACCTCCTTGCCCGCCGCGTAAAAGTTGCCCTTGGTGGTGATCGAGGTACCAGTAGCTTCCAGGATCTTGGCAACATTGGTTCGATTGGTGACGGCCCATCTAGCCTTCTGGGGAAAGTCGTTGATCTCCAGCGTAGCATGGTATGCGCCGGCATCGGGGCCCTTGTTGTCAATGGGCTGACCGGCACGAAGCTGACCAGCCTTGCCGAGACGACTGTTGATAGCGCTGACTGCCGAGCTGACCTTGTCGAGCGGATCCTTGGCCTTGCCCTTGACAATGCTGGCATTGATAGGCGGCATCGCGGGCTTCGCTTCCGCGTCGTCAGTCTTTGCCGTTTCCCGGGACTGCACGCCTGAGGCTGCGGCCCGGATCGCGCTGAGTGCCTTTTCGGCCTTGTCATCATCCTCCTTTTTCTTTTCCTCCTTATCTTCCTCCTCATCACCCTCCGCCTTGTGAGTCTTGCGCTCGCGTAGGCGGGCAGCCTCTCTCTCCTGATCGAGACGGTCCAAGCCCTTACCGCCAAACCCTGAAGTATCCTTGGCCTTTCCAGACTTGACCTTTTCACGGTGTGCTTTCCTCATCTCGTTGAGTCTCTCGGGCACCGGCTGTCCGCTCTGCTCGAGCGCCTTTGCAATGCCAGGCGCACAGTTTTCCTGTTCCGGCGTGACAAAAGTGACAGCCACACCGGTGTTACCGGCACGACCCGTCCGGCCTGCACGGTGAACATAGTCTTCCAGGTGATTCGGAGCATCGTAGTTGATGACAAGCTTGAGCTGCTTGACATCTAGACCACGAGCCGCCACCGAGGTAGCGATCAGAATGGGTACGACACCCTTTTTGAAATCAGAAATGGTAGAATCGCGATCGACCTGATCTTTGCCGCCGTGAATCGACATGCATGGATAGCCCTTGATCATCAGTTCTTTAAGCACATCATCGGCCTTCTCCTGACGCTCAACAAAGATCAGCGTGCGGGCGTCCTCATCTCGGTCGTACAGCTCTCCCAGAAGCTCAAGAACACGTAGGAACTTGTTGGCCTCATCGCGAACCTCGACAATCTGCTCGATCTCCTTTGCCACAACACTGCGTCCACCAACCGTTACCTCGATAGGGTTTTTGAGTACCTTTTTGGTCAGCGAGTCAATGATACGGGGCATAGTCGCCGAAAAGAGAATCGTCTGCCTGTCTGGCCGCATATTTGCAAAGATCTTCATGACCTGTGGCTCAAAGCCCATATCGAACATTCGGTCAGCTTCATCCAACACCACATAGGTGACCCTTCTAAGGTTGGTGACTCGACCTTGGTTCGCAGCCAGCAGGTCGATCATTCGGCCAGGCGTGCATACGATGATCTCTGCACCGCGCTTCAGCTCAGCAATTTGCTCCCGGATCGGCGCGCCTCCGTAGGCGCATACAGCTCGGAGGCCCATCATTTTCAGGAAAGGTTTGCAATCGCGATGAATCTGAGTGGCTAGTTCTCGAGTGGGAGTCATGATCAAGCCAATGGGACCGTCATTATCCTTCAGCGGAGGTTGATCTTTGATATGCCGAAACATGGGAAGCAGGAAGGCAACAGTCTTTCCGGAACCAGTTTTGGCCACGCCAATGACATCGCGTCCAGACATGAGTGCTGGAAGTGCCTGCATCTGAATTGGAGTGGGCTTTTCGTAGCCCAGCTGGTCGACAACATCCAGAGTCTGTCGCGTAAGGCCACATTGCGCCCACTTCTGAACCGGCTTGGGTACATCCTTTCCGTTGACCTTGATTCCGTCCAGCTCAAGGCGTAGATCAGTAACGTCGGCGTCAGTCAGCAGACTAAGTTCGGCCGGTTCCACCCAGAAGTTCTTTCGAATGGGCTCAATCTCAATCTTGCTGTAGTCAACTGTTGGGATATCCTTCTTCTTCCGTTTTGCCGTCATGGCCAATAGAGCATTGGGGTCGCCATTCTCCTTCTTGTCAAAGTTGTATTCGTCATCGCTGAAGTATGCTTCGGGCTCTTGCACCTTCTGCGTGTTTGATGTCTTGACCGGCCTTTCCACCTCCGTCTGCTTGAGATCAGCCATAAATGCATCGAGCGGATCCACGTCGTCCTGCTCCTCCTCCTCCTCCTCCTCATCAATTTCCATCTGTTCAGGAGGGGCGGGTTTCACGGCTTCTTCATCTGTAGTCGCTAGCCCATTGGTTTGGGCCTCTGTTGTCTTGGTCTCTTCATCTTCATCCATCTGATTATCGGCCTGTAGCCGCCTCTCATGTGCAGCGCGAGCCGCAGCAGCAGCCTCCTCCTCAGTCTCTGCAAAGTTGTCTCCATCTGACTCGTCGTCGTCTTGATCAGCGTATGGTGTGTCGTCGGCTTCGATGGGCAGGGCGGGGAGCTTCGTGAGCTTTCGTTTGGTGGTGTCTTCCTCATCGAGATCAAGCTTACGCTTGGTGGGTAACTTTTCGGTCTCTGCTTGATTCTTTATGAAGCCAAATCCGCTGGCTTTGGTTCGGTTCGCAGGTAGAGCCGACGCTAAACACACACCGTCAACAAAGTCCGACAACCTGCGTAAGGGTTGGAAGTTACCGTTGCTGGCCTGTTTCACAGGGACAGAGACTTGTTCGGCCTGGGCTCCGATAGAGCCTAAAATTGGGGCTGTAGCATCGTGTGACCGTGAAGCAGCCGACTTTTTGGCAATGGCTTTGGGATCAAACTTGCCGGCATAGGCTGCCACAGGGGTACCGTTCGCTGGTGTTGGAGTAGGTGAGGCGGTGGCGGAAACTGAAGGCGAAACTGTCCTTGAGGATGTACCGCTGGCCTTCTTATCCATTTCAGCCAAGAGGTTTCTTGTCTGACTCGGATTTACTTCCTTCTGTTTCAGGCCCGCGCTCTCCTTTTTCTTTTTCCACGCCTCGAGCTTTGCCAGTCGCTCCGCCTTTTTATCAATCTCGGCTTGCCCAACATCTGCCTTGGAATTCTGAGCCTGTAATCCATCAGCAAGGCGTGCTTCGAGAGCATAGGGAAGGCCACGAACCTCATTGACACCAGGCTTGCCACTGTCACCAAGCGGCGTCCTTTGGTCCCGGCCATCCTCACGATTGCTGCGAGTAAGGGTGTCAGCCGTACCCTCACGACGACCAGGGACATGGTCGCGGGAGTCGTCTCGCCTTCTGACATCGCGATCGCCATCTCGGCTGCGGTTTCCTCGCAGGTTAGGCGATCGATTTCTATCGTCGAGGCGATTTCGCGATCGTCGGCGATCTCTGTCACGAGGGTCTCTTCTTCCACCGCGGTAAAAATCATCGTCGCGCCGGTCTAGCGAGCGTTCTCTCCGGCGATAGTAGTCCCGATCTCGCCCACGGTCTCTGTCTCTGTCACGATCGCGGTTGCGGTTTCGGGGCTGGTCACGGATAATCTCGTCAGAATAAAGCCCACGAGTACTGCCAGAGTGCCATCTCACATCAGGACTGCGCGACCTGGTACGCCGACGATGGTCTCTCCCGTCGTCGCGACGATCCCTGTCCCGGCGATCGTCATCTTTGCGGGGACGACGAGAACTATGGGAGCTGCCTGCAGGACTTGGTGAGCGCGAGTCTCTCGGCCGAGCCATTGTTGGTGGTTTCGCAGGCTCAGCAGGACGCTTCGTTGGTGAGTACTACTTTTTAACGAGGAACAGAAGCCGTGGCAGAGCCAGCTATGGCGCGCAGCCGCGTTGTAGCTAGCGCAAACTCCGGAATTGGCCGGTGGATGTTTCGAGGATGTCGAAACTTGTTGATGCGACACTGGAGGGGGGAGCCGTTACGGTTTGCGATACGCGATAGAGATTAAAAAGGCGAAGGGGGATGTTTGGCGTGAGACTCAAGAGCAGGTCTAGGATTAGCATGATGGCTAAAAGTCTGGGGCGATGACCCGAGGATTATCCCCAGGTATCAGATCCGCGCTAAGCCGGAAAAGGCACCTTCCTGTAGCTGCCTCGGTTCCTACCTAATGCCCGCCAGACTCGTGCTTTTTGAGTCTGTATCATGATCAGGCTCCGTCTTACTTTCTCAATCTGGATCAGAGCAATTCAAAAATGGCCGGTCTTGTAGGATATGCCAGCAGCGACGAAGAGGAGGAATTTGAGCAGGGGACACAGTCGGAGCCTGTGGAAAAGGTACTAAACCTGCTTTTCTGTTTAATTCTCAGCCGGCAACTTACTCATCTTGGCTTCCCTAGGCACCCATGGAAGGCGGACTCGTTATCGAACCGAGGAATCCTGAGAAGGAACACAAAGAATGCGCGGCTTCTTCTCTCACCTCAGGTACGTGCCACAATATTTCCTCAGTTATAGTACCTAGTACCTACTACAGATAGTACCTATGTCCTCGTCTCATCTACCAAACCGGCTCTTAGTACAATCAGTGCCCACACTTATCACGTTGCAGAACCCACACCTCAGAGTCAAGAACCTGTAGCAATTGGGCCTGTCCAGCAGAATCCGGTACCACTAGGACCATCTCTTCCACCCATGGAAGAAGCCGTGGTGGACGACCAAGATCCAACACAAAGACCTGCGTCGCCGTACTCGGCCAATCGTGCCCTCCTCCGCGATCTCACACTACCATCAACGCCAAATCTGGATATTCCGCCATCACCTCCTGGATCGCCGCCACCAGGGGCTAGCAAGAAGTTTGAGCAGTTCCTCGAACTCAAGAAGAAGGGTACACACTTCAACGGAAAACTGGAGCAGTCATCGGCACTCAAGAACCCCAGCCTCATGGACAAGTTGATGAAGTTTGTCGAGATTGATGAACAAAGTCAGTACTCAACTACCCTGTCAACTGACGTATGGGATCCCGTCGCCTTCCCGGAATGGGCGTTCAAAGATAAACTGCGAAAAAGTCGCGATAAGCTAGCGAAAGAAAAGGAAGCCGAGAAAACGAATGGTGGCAGAACAGCCATAGACTTTGTCTCATCGACGAATCTGATAAGCGAAAAGACAGCAGCGGCTGGCGGACTTTCACGAGGCGAGAAGCGGAAGGGCGGATGGAAATAAGATACGACCGCCAGACGCAGCATACTTACAGCCCACAGCCGATGCCCTTGACCGAACTAGATGGCTAGCCAACAAAGATACCCGAAGGAAAGGGAGAGTTCAACAAGTGATTATAATAGTTCTACCAGCAATACACAGTGCTCGCATTCAAGGTATCATTAAGCCAACATACGCACTCCACTCAACTATTCGATCCTGTGTCTATCCAACGGACGACCTGCGACCCGCATCTGCCTGCTTAGGATCCAGCAAGGCATCCCCAATACTTTCGTTGCTGCTCGCATGACTCGGACGCACTTCCGATAAGCAGTACTGCAACCTCAAATTACCCATCGTTGCTGTTGGAAGTGCATTTGACATTGTAACCCAAGTCCTTCTTGAGGATGGCACCGATATCAATTTCAACGGTCTGGTTCGAGCTGCCCAAGGCTGCTGCAAAGTATGTGAGGTTCTCACCATGGTTCACATCAGACTTGCCTAGCAACTTGAAAGGAACGATTCCTGTTTTGCAATATGGCTGCCTTCCGACAGCCTTGAGGACCGCAGTCTGATCCATGCTGGCGGTGATATTGACAATATTGTCGCCTGGCTTGAGCAACAAGTTTTTGATGTTTAAAGAGCCAACTTCTTCGTCCCCGAGATAGTTGGTAAAGGTAACATTTCCCTGAAATAGCGGTAAGCTTGGTATGCGATAACAAGAAGAAAAAACACAATTGCTTACATTGTCCAAGGTGAAAACGGAAGCGTTGGGGATATTGGCGGTACCGTTGAAGTTGGTATCACTATCACTGTCGAGGGAAATGTGCCCGTTGATAACCTCGGTACCGTCGAAATGGTTCAGGCCTTTCATCTCCAAGGTCTTCTTGAAGTCGACGCCGTATTTTCGTGTCAAACCACGTGGTTTGACCTTCGTCCTTCCCTTGATGGTGATACGCAAGGTCTCGTTATTGTGGAACCAGATATTGAATCGAGTGAAAGCTTCCATATCGGTGATCTCGACCTTCTGACTGATGTTGACGACTTGATGCTTGTTGGAATTGGTTTCCGGGAATTGCATCTTTGCAAACGCAACATGAGGCTCGAAGTCTTCGAGGTACATCTCGCCCTCGAAAGGATCAATCTTGGCATGGATCTTGCCGTCGGACTTGATAGTCGAGTTGATCTCCATCAGGTAGTTATCACTGGTGGTCTCGAGGATATTGACGCCCTGGATATCTAGCTTGGCCTTGTTTATCTTGTCTTGTGCAATCTTCGGGACGACAACTAAGATACTGCAGCCCATGTTAGTCTTGCGGCGAGCGGCTGATTCAGAAATCCAGGACAACTTACATCACGGGGACCACGATCGCAACAATGACACATAAGACAATGAGGTAGATCCACCAGAACCGTTTGCAGTGCCGCGCACAAGTTCTCTTCTTTGTGGATCTAGCGACGGGGCCGTTCTCCGTCTGGGCCATCTCCTGCTTTTCCGACATCTTCATTTCGATTGTCGGCAGAGGCTCGCTAAAGATTCAGGGGAGCGACCAAATATTCAGAAGGGAAGGGATAACAGTTGCGACGGATTGATGTACGGACGAGGTCCTGAGATTGGAGAGAAGACAAACCAGCAACTACTCAACATACTCCCAGAAAAGAGAGGGAACAACGCCAATGCTTAAGTAGTAACCATAGCATCGGTTGACCAGGCATCAAACAACCTTGCCATCGAAACAAGAGGGAGACTCGAGCACACACACCCAGACACAATCCAGACACACTCAGCGGCGCGGGGACGGCGCAGATCGCCAGAATCGCGTTTGTTCGCATCAAAACTCGGGCACGGCTCCTCAAAGAGGCAACTGGCCGACAAGACCATGCGGCGCTATCCCCCAGATTTGCCCCGCATGGAAGCCATGCAGACATGGAGATGTCCCTAGCGCCATTCAGACCCTGGTTCGACCCTTTAGGTCCCTGGTCGTTCATCGCAAATCTCCAATTGTCCCTCGGCAGCTTGTGAACCTGACGGGTCGAGCACATGAAGGAAATTGGAATTGCTAAGGACCCGGCTTGTCTGCGATCCCCGCGAGTACACTGGAAGCGGACGATGGCCGGCGTGTGCCCTGCCTCCCTTGAACCCCTTAGACATGTATCGCCGCTGTGGCGGGCGAGCAAAGGACCGAGTTTGGGAGGAGTTACATTACTCAAAAACTTGAACTAGGCCGGTTTCCCCGCAAGTTTTAAGGCAACGAGTACGAGAGACGTTACATTATGCTAGTTCTTACTGGCACAGGTGAACGTCCACATGGGAAACAATTATAGCACAAGCTGTGTCAAGAGTCCCTGCTTCGCCGCTTACGGTGCAAATGTCGGTTCGGTGGTGGCAACAGCCGCAGACCCCCTGCATTCAGCGCTATTCCGAGACGCCCGCTGCACAGCTCTCATGTGTGGGAACGCATGAGATAGAATTTCTAGAAGACAATGTGTGGCTTCTGAACGACGACGACGACAGCTCAAGTCGGCCCTGCAACTGAGTGCTGTACGATGCAAAACTATAGACTCGAAAGATGCTCTGACTTAGCGAACGCCTGGAGAAAAGCAAGGAAGAAGAGAATGTGTGCACGCGACAGAGTCGAGTCTCAAGGCGAGCCAACCACGGCCATGGCGAACTAAGCCCAGCCAGCCAATACGCTTCAGAATCACTCAGCTGTCGATCAACGCTCCTCCCTGCCCGGCGAAAGCGGGGACCAAGCACATGCAGATCAGTCAAATCAGATTGAATATTCACCTAATGAAAACTCATTCATGACGACCCCAAAATCTTGAGCGCGCACACCCGTTTCAAATGAAGGATGATGAACCCGGCTTTCAATCTCTTTACCTTTTCAGCCAACGCTAGCGGATTGCATGGTGGCGTGATATGACAGCCAACCGATCTACTGTACTTGCCCTGTACGAGACTCACGCCAGACGCCACCCCGGAGGTTGATACTGAAGTGGCACAGCGAATCGATGTCGGAAGTTTTAGCTCCTCAGCTTCAACAGATCTACTGTTGGCAAAGCCGGGTTGTTGCACACCACTTCGGCCGCAATATCTAATACAGCATGGTCAACTTTCGGAAGCTGTGCCGGATCAGGATCGCGGCATGAGGTATCATTTGATGAACCTTGTTCTCATAGAGGACAAATGATAAGCCCCCTCCACCAAGAATGGCACCTTGACGTTGACTGTGCGCCATGCCCTGGCTATCCCATCCATGTCGCGTTGATTGCCAACTTGGCAAACGTCGAATATGCGGCGGATTGGTATACGGAAAAGAGAGCAGCTCACAGTGCGATGTCCTCGATCTCCGTCAGCTGCTGGGACTGCTTCACGACACCTGTCTATGCGTAGGCACAGAAAATTCAATCGAGCAGATGCTCACATGTGCTATTACCATGCAAAGGCTGTCATATTTGATGCAGCCTTGCCCCGGACCATGCATGGTTCGTTGGTACTCTGATGCCTTCTGAGCGACTGTCGCCAAACTCGGTTGTCTGGTGCCCCGGCAGTTCTGCCTCGTTTCCCCCGAGATATGCACTCCGTGAGTCTAATTATTCAACATGCTCCTCCTTGCCGGTTCTGTGATATCCCCAAAACAAAAGGTCCCAGCCTTCTCCGCCTCGACATTAAAACTGTTTTCTCCACAATTTAGCGTTCGACGCCCGTGTGCGCAGACAGGGGTTTTTGTGTTTGTGTATGCAGGGATCATGAACAGACCGTTACCGCTTGGGAGGAGATCTCGTTCGTGAGCCGAGGCTCCATCTGACATCTGAAGAGGTCATCGTCGCTTCTCTCACAGTTTGGACTTGGTCCACAGCCCCATTCGATCCAATCCTGGCTCGCCATCGTAGATGTCTCGTTCCACTTGCCGAGTGTTGATCTGTCGAGCTCGTTAATCAACTTTGCCAGGTAATTAAGGTGGAGTATGGGGAAGGCTGGCGCAGATCTTACAAGTCTAGGTCCGAGCTCCGAGATGTTCTTGGCTCCAAGTAGCCTCATACACGTTGCTGTCTCCGCTTCAAGTACTGATTTGCAAGTGTTAGCTGACGTCCAGAGTGACCCACGATCAAGGCCTTGGCTTACTCTCAAAGACTCGCTCAACGCCAGCCTGACCTCCAGCTCCGAGGCCGAAAAGCGCAGCGCGCCCAATGCCGACACCGCTCGCACCCAGGCACAGCGCCTTTACAACGTCTGTCCCTCGCTTGATGCCTCCATCGACCCAGACCTCGACCTTGCTCAGCACCTCGGGGCAATACTTGCGGATCTCGAGGAGTGTGTGGATCGCCGGAGGTGCGGTATCGGCGGCACGACCACCGTGGTTGGAGAGAATGATGGCCTTGACATGAGGAGCATACTGGGCCGCCAGGTAGGCATCCTCATGAGTTTGCAGGCCCTTGAGGACGATTGGCAGATCAGTATGCTTGGCCAACCACGGCAGCGTTGTCTTCCATGTCAAATCGGCCGCAGTGCCAAAGAAGAGCTGCTGACCGACGCCTCCAGCACCAGCCTTGCTTTCACCGCTGGCGGGACTCGGTTCGGAATAGTCGAAGTTGGACTTCTCGTCCAGCTCACGCTTGCCAGGGACGGGCGCATCGAGGGTGAGGCACACGAACTTGTAGTAGTCGCGCATGGAGTTGATGCGCTTGAGCATGGCCTCGCTCTTGTCTCGCTGGTTCTGAACGTAGAGCTGCCAGCCAAAGGTCTGGCCGGGCTTGGTTCCCTCGATGATCTGCTCGGGGGTCATTGAGGCGTTGTTGGAGACGATCTGCATGGCACCGAAGCGCGAACATGCTTTGGCGATGCCCTGCTCGCCGTCCGGGTGTGCTAGCCGGGCCATGGCGGCTGGAGATACGAAGACCGGAAGGCCGACCTTGTTGCCCAGGAGGGTAGTTGAAAGGTCGCAAGCTGTGCAGTCGACAAAGACTCGCGGCCGGAGCAGGATGTTCTGGTAGACCAGGTTGTTGTAGCTCTTGGACCGTAGGTCGTCGGCGGCGGAGAAGTAATAAGCCCAAGCCCTCCTCGAGATGCGCTTGGTAGCCTCCTCCTCAATCTCGTCGATGTTCATCAGGGAGCCAATCGGGGGCGGCTTATCTCCAGACTTGGCTGTGGCCTTGTCTTGGGTAGGTTGTGGCCCAGCGAGGGTCTCTGGGTTGATTTCACCGAGCACATGCTCAGGCTTGAGGTTCTCCTCGATGGTACCAGGCGGATGGACGGGATCGTACTCGTCGGTGGCATCTTTGCCGGCAAGCTTAAGGATGATCTTCTTGCCGCCAGGGTGCGAGGGCAGAAACTCGGTCACGTCGTAGACCTTGCCGTAGAGGACGACCCAGCAGCTCTCTGGGGTATTGTGCTTGGCCACTGATGGGAAGATGCGACGTCAGCATACTGCACCCACTGGCGGCACGATATTGCAGCAATGGAGAGAATCGCGAGTGTCATACCTTCGGCCGCGTCGAATATTTTGGCCATGATGGGCGATCGCTTGATCTCAACGTACCGGTACGCAACAGAGAACAGAGGGCTTGCGATCAGGACGGCTGAGGTGGAAGAGGGGGAGAAGAGGGAGGAGTTGCTTCTCTCTCAGATATCGATTGGCTGATCTACTTGAGCGGGCAGTTCCTTGCCCGTTTCTAATTGCGATCTCGGGATTGGGGGTTGATTTTGGGGGCAGCGGGAGGGGACGCGCCAGAACTTTGCTTGCTACTAGACGGCGCAAGGGACGAAGATGTGAGCTAAGACTTGAGTGGAATCGGGCAACGACGGTACCAGATCAAACGGCCAATTGGAGGATTCTCACACGAGCAGGGATAGTAAGTGATACAGTAGCAGACCTCCCAAGCATTAACTTAGTAGCTCGCTCAACCCCAAAATCCGATGACCTCTATCGTCTCTGTAGAGCAACCAGAAGCCGCCTGCGATGACGGAATGAATGGCCGCGAGTGCCCCAGATTTGCGACATCCAAAAGTCGCTATTGGTTCGGACTGGACCCCGAGCGGCGCCGCCGAGATGCCCCGAGACTGATGATGTACCCCAATATCCACCTCGGGTTTCGGATTGCAGCGCCACATGCCAGCCACACCAGTAGCCACCAAACTAGCCTCATGCCGCTCAATAATTTATTACGACATTGCGATCTTGAGCCGCGTCCCGCAGAGGAAACTGCTTTCAGATTCTCTTCTCTTTCCGCATTATTCCTCCACGTCCCTTCTTATTCCTCACAGCTTTTGACGTTCTATCATCAAACTACAAGGCTACCACAAACCAAGAGACCAGTCTCACCTTCCATCATGCGGCCCCCGGTCGCCTCCCATGCCGTCCGCGATATCACTCGGCTTTGTATCCGGTGCCAACTCCGAATCCGCCAAGCATCAACTCTTGCGCCCTCACGCCGTCCATCACCACGCCATGTAGCCACCACGGGCGCATTTCGAGGACCGGCGATACACCTCACTCAAAGCCGCTCCGTATCCGGTGCCGCGGCCCAATCGGCGCCGCGATCCTCCTCCTCCTCCTCCTCCCCGGCAGAGCCGCCCGCAACGCACTACCATCTCTTCCCCGAGACGCTCCCCGATGGCCCTCCTCCCGCGGGTCACTTCCCCATCGACACGCGCGCTCTCCGCCGCGAATTCCTTCGCCTGCAGGCCCGCGCCCACCCGGACATGCACCCATCCGAGAATAAGGTCCGCGCCGAAGCCATGTCCGCTCGCATAAACGAGGCGTACAAGACGCTTGCGAATCCGCTTCTGCGCGCGCAGTATCTGCTCTCCCTGCGTGGCGTCGACGTTGCAAATGACGAGACACTCAAGGTCGAGGAGCCAGATCTGCTGATGCTTGTGCTCGAAGCACGCGAGGAGATCGAGGAAGCGGAGAGCGAGGAGGATCTTGACGAGCCCCGCGCCGCAAACGACGCGCGCATCGCAGAGAGCGAAGATGTCCTGGAACGAGCCTTCCAGCATGATGAAATCGAGGCTGCAAAGCACGAGGCTGTGCGCCTGCGGTACTGGGTCAACATCAAGGAGAGCCTGGACGACTGGGAGAAGGGTAAGCACATCGTGCTGCAGCATTAGACGAGGAATAGGAGCCGCATTTCGAGGTCTCGGACAACTCCACGACCTCTCGCCCCGAGTAGTTATGCGGCGCGTACTGAAAATATTTCGGGTATGGCAGAGAGGGTGGAGTTGGGGAAGTTCTCATCATGTGCGGTGCTTCGGCGCCGTTGCGCGGATCCCATATGTCCAGACTCCGATTGGCGCCGGCATCAACCCAGCCCCTCGCCATCCGTCGACATAATGGGCCGCCTTGACCGGACTATAGATGAAAAGATAGCACAGCGATGTAAGGGGTTTAAATTTCTTATCGTGGTGTGTGGGATATGAGTGTATACAAGACTATATTCTCCTTCAAGAAGCGCGAGCTTATAGACCCACCGGATACCGATACGAATCAAGTACAGTACAGTTTATATGTTGGTAGTTTCGTGATCTTGGAAATGTTTACTCCAACGACTCTACCCATTTGTCCAATGTTGAGAAGACCAACCAACATGAGTGCCCAGAGATCTCGGCCGTTCAAGTAGCGGTATACGGGATTTCGCTCGTTGTCTCATCGGTGCAGACATTTCATCATGGTTTTGTTCAATTCCTTATCTACAGGCCATGGACCCAGCCAGAGCACCCGAGATATCACAAATTATTACTTTCTCGTTAAGAATATTCGAAGAGCTCCAAAGTAGGTGGCAGCATCATTAGGTCATCGTTGGTAAGCCGGTAGTTGCTCCCCATCGGTATGTCTCGAGCTTTGTGATGGCTCAGCGCCAGGTCCATACCCTGGAAAGTCGTCCAAATCATCCAGAACTGGAGCAGTTGGGGCGCTGGGCTCCTCGTCCAATGCCATCTCGCTAGAAGGGCCCCCGTTGCTTCGGTCCATATCCTCGGGAAATTCTGGCGGACAACTAGCCTCGTTTATCAACCGCCGACGCTCGAGCTCTTGCTTATCCTCCACAGGATTCTGTTGTGACACTGTAGCTACTTCAACATCGTCTTCCGTAGGGGCCGTAGGGGCACTGGGAGCATCTGTGACGCTTGGGTCAAATCCGCCATCGAGATGAGGGGCTCGGGGCGTGTCTTCTGCATCGTAGAGGTTTTCGTCATCACCGCCTGAGGATCGACCTGCCGCCGGGGGCTGACTCGGTAGCAGCCTTGTTTCAGCCTGCCGTATTCTTTCCTTCTCCGAGAGGTTGCTCTGGTTTGGTATGTCAGGGGGAGGTACATATTCTGGTATCGACGACGGAGGGCGGCCGAAGCCATTAATTAGCGGAGCATGATGTTCCCGGTGAGAGAGAGGCGATGGCTGCGAAGGAGGTTGTAAGGGAACAACTTGTGAGTATGGCTGCGGAGGATGCGAGGGAATTGCTGCCGGTGGGTGGCGGCTCCCGTCTGCTTGAGTGGCGAAGTAGCCGCCGGGAGAGAGCTGTCCATTGTTCCTGTACGGTTCACTCGGAACTTCATTGGCATACCTCGGATCTTGACCCATCGTGTCCTCATCATCGCTCTCTGGTATCCGAAGTCTGCGTGACGGTGAAGCTTTTGAGCTCTTCCTACCTCTCGACGTGTCCATGGTGCCTACTACCGTCTCCATAGCCACAGAGATGACCCCTTTTTCGTGACGCAGCTGCGAAGTGTCGGCAATGCTGGCCCCCCTTCTCGGGCCGTAGGTATAGTTATCTTGGCCGCTGTGACCCAGCGATGCAAACCTTGACGCCGAAGCTGTCTGCATCTGGCTCGACAGCCTCCCGCCCAAATCCACAACAACCTCAATGAGGTACTTGAAGCTGATCATTTCTCCAGGTACACTCTTAATTGTTGGAAAGGAGTCGTCGGGTAGCTTGACCGTGACCGTGACCGAGGTCTGCATGGTGCTTGGATCAATGATGAGAGGCGCAATGTTCTGATCAAGGTCCTTGCGAAACATGCTTGTCGAGCCCGAGGAAGAGAGACTAAGTCCACCCAGACCAGTGCGTGATCGCGGAAAAGACTCTTCCTTGTCGACATGTCCCCCATGATCCCCATTTAGCGACCCGTCAAACATGCCGGGCGCCGGGTTACAGTCAATCTTACCTTGCCTAAAGAGCGTCACAATCACACCGGTCATGCTCTTCACGCGTTTGATGTGCTGAACCGTGACCCGCACGGAGATGGCATCGCCCGGCAAACAACCTCCCTTGAGTAGCTCTATGGTCGCTGTGATGGTCTTCTTATCCACCGCCTGCTGCTTAGCCGACGTGAGCGTGCCGACCTGGGATAGGGCAAGGTCATTCCGGCTCATTCCTGTACTATTGCTCACGCCGCTCTCTCCGCTGACTTCGCTCCGCATATCGCTCTGTACCGGACTTCGAGGATCGGTACCATGGTCTCGCATTTCGTCCGTGGGTGTCTCGACAGGGTCCACCTCTGAGCCGACCTCGTTGACCTCGGCTTGGGGGACTGGCGCTTTATCTATAACCATAGATTTCTTCCTGCGGGTGCGTTTCGATATCGGTTCTAGGAAGATAGTTCGGGGTCGGGGTGCCTGCAGAAGTCCTATGTCCACATTTTCAACCAGCATGACCTTTCTTTCGCATGACGACGTAGGGGTAATCGATGTCGGCCTTGTCAGTGTCGCGGTAACCATGTACGAGACCGTCCCTCGTTCAAACTGCAGACTGGTCAATCAACCTCTACATATGGCCTCATGAAAAGAGAACCTACGTCGATGCTACTTGGCAGACCCTTCTCCGGGAATACAAGATCGAAACCAAACTCATACTTGCCCGGTTCCAGCCTTCCCTCGCCGCTCAATACTTGCTCATCCTGAAACAGGCTGGCGAGCCCATGGCCATGATAGCGCGGGCGCGGCGAGTCGCCGTTTTGTGGCAACACAATGTTGCCCTGGGCCTTGGCAACGCTGGCCGGGTCTTTGAGAACACGTACGTAGCCATGCAGCGACACAGTCAGGTGGGTAATTCGAACGGGTTTCACGATAGCAAGGACGACAGCGCCGCGGACATGGTCGCCGGCGCTGTACCGGCGGTGAGGTTCCTCGGCACGGATGTGGAAGTCGGCAACGTTGCGATTTCGGCTGCGTAAGGGAAGGGAAATGGGGAGAGTAAATCGGGACAGGAAGTTCGGGCGCGTAGACGAGGTGGTTGATGCGGTGGGGGAAGTGGCCCGTGGGGCGGCAGGCGATGTCGCCGAGCCAGCGGAATCGACAGGTGAGGAGGATGAAATGTCGAGGGCGTTGGGAACATTGGAAGTGGCAGTCCTGGATGCAGAGTTTGCATCGGAGAGCGAAGGAGAGGATCTCGACCGGAGGCCCATTCCCAGATGTGGTGCCGAAGGCATGGGGGCCAGGATCCGAGGTCGAGATCGACGTCGAGTTTAGACAACCGACGTCGCGAGCCTGGGATCGCGGGCTTCCGAACCCGAATTTCTCGCAATTTGGGGGCTCGTTGTGTCGCCGACCCGCGGTAAAGGCCTCAGGGCTTCGGGGCGTGAGGAGGAGAGGCGTTGTTGCGCTGGCGGATGCGCAGTCGACGTTGAGGCTCGGTGGTCAGGGCTCGTAGGAGGATGTGATCGGACGTTGGAGTTTCTGGAGAACCGAGACTCGAAGGCTGACTTCGAATGGGGTTGAGCGGGGCGGACGGTATCTACAGGGGCTATGGAGGATGTGAGACGAAGGCTTGGTTGGAAGGAGAATGACGACCAAGTTCACAGAGGAGGAAGTTGAGGGCGTTCGCGGAGGCGAAGGAGGAGCGACGACATGATTGAAGGTTTGGTCGCAGCCCTGAGCAAGAAGGGGGGAGGTAACGGTAGTCCAGCTGGAACGATACCTTCCTAGCGCCTACAAGCGTGCGAGTAGCGCTGCGGTAGCTTCAAAGAAAGCCCCGATGATAGCACGGGGAGCCCTGTGTTTTAGGCGGCCACCGTCCTCGATGGCGCCTGAAGGGGAGCTTGCCAGGTTTCCACGTTCCGATGGGAGCGGCGCGTTAGATCCCAGGGCTTAATTGTTTGTACTGCATCAGTCGAGTCTGGCTGGGTCTAATGCTCTTTCATCAGTCATCTCCCAACTCTCTCCACTTGTTGTTGGTCCTCTCGCGTCTGCTGATTGCGTGTTTGACCCGGCCGCGGCCAACAAGGATCGCGGTGGAGGCTGTTTGTTGCGCTGTGTTGCTTGGTATCCTTCACTGGGCATGGCTTGTTGACCCAGGCTTCTTGTTCCCAGGCTCGAGTCTCCGAGGCAATTCCCTAGATGATCCAGTCTTGCATATGCCAAGGCTCGACGGGCTATCGCTTGCGCCAAGAAAAGCTTGGTCAAAGTCTCGAGGAGCTTGTGTCGCGTGTTTCCGTCCGCCGAGGAGCTGGATCCTGGGACAAACAAGCACGTAGACTACGTATCTAGGGGACACTCTGACTGGATAGAAGCAAATCCACTCAAGCCTAACGGCCGCGAACCTGGGGAGGATGCGGGCAGCTTATGCTGGACATGGATGCGTTGGTTCTTGATTCTCTACGCAAGACACTGCGGATTCGGGCACTGAGGACGGAATCCATCTCAGCCACGTTCGAAGTCCGTCATGAGAACGCCGGAAACTTTCCCCCTGTCAAGCGCCGTTTAATTCACCAAGCTTACCCGGCGCGGCGTGGCTAGATCCGGATGAGGCGCCGCCGTCGCCCATCCGCCGTGGCACGGCCGCCATGGGACCGCAAACCATGGACCTGGCCCGCTTCGCTGTTCAGTAGGGACTAGCTCAAGATGATTTTCACAACAATACAACATCAGATGTCAAGATGCCAGTGAGATCAGGGGACAAACAAGGACAAGGGACGGCATCGGGAGCAAGTCACGCGCTCACCACCACCACTTGCAAGCATGTCGAGTGGACCATCGGACATATTCAAGAATGGTTTCAATGCGCTTTACTTCCCGACCACGGACACGAGGATGTTCGCTACAACACACATTGCTATGATACTTCTCTTTTTCTTTATTTATCGTCATTATTAGACGGTGCTACCTGTTACCTGACACAGGCATACAACTTGCTCTCCGACATCATTGTCTGAAGCCTACTATTACATACATGGTATCATCATCCATCTAGGGTTTCGGTTTCCTGCCCGATCCCAATGCAAACCAGCCATCGCAATGCAAGACAAGATAAATCAGTACCCGCAAACCACCAGTTCCTCGTTGGGAAAGCGACCAAATAACGCCATACAATTCTGTGTCGTGATCCTCTGAACGTCCATTCCAGTTCAGTCCAATGCGTCACCGCTCAGAATGCTTCTCAAAATGCCTGCGCCGACGCCTTCAGCCACAGACTCAACTTCCTTCTCGCCCGCACAACTTGTGATTCTGCGTTCGTCCCCGCTCGCCGCAAGAGTTTTTCGGCCCCTCTTGCTCGGTGTCTGCGGCGCAGCCAGACTTCCACTCTTTCCGTCCGATGCGTTGACCAAACCAAGAGTCTCAAGGCTGCCTACAACCTCTCGGAACTCGGAGCTGGAAAGTGGGTGAAGCACAGAGTCCCGGGTGCACAGCTGAGAGTAGGCGTCGAATAGAATCTTGATGGTAGGCGCCAGGAATTTCGTCTTGGATGGCGTAGTACCACCGTTGGACATCTTGGCCGCTGCCCGGATCCGCTTTTCGTAGGCTATCAGAGCGCACAGTGCTGCTTTCTGCTGCAGGTTAAGAGCCTTGAGTCGTTGTGTTGTGCCATTGCTGAACGCAGCTGCCGTGATCTTGTTGAGGTGTCCGATCGATGCTCGGGGTGCCGTCTCTGCCGTGAGCGCCTTGAGCGAGTTCGCCATGATCTGAACCACGCTCCGGGGAGCACCCGAAGCGCCATTGATGTTCTCCCCAAGAGGTCGCTTGGAAGGGGTCATCTGTAGAAGCGCCTCCCTTGCCTCCTCCTCGTGCTTTTGCCGAGTCTCGTTCTCGATAAGATCTAGGGCTCGTCGACATATTTCAAAAGCCTTGCGGAGATCTCCAGTCTGGCTTGAGACCTTTCGAGAGCACAGTTCAATGGCGGCGGGGTGGATGAATGGGACATATCCCTCCTTGCCTCCACCAGGCATGAGTGACTTGAGCCGTGTGGTGATGATGTTCTTGATCTGGGCTGCGGTGTAGGGAAGGAATGGCAGAAGGTCCGGCTTCAGGTTCTTGGACTTGAGTCGGGGGAGAAATCGGTCCGTCAAGTCTAAGGCGTTGGCGATACCGACGAGAACGAGGTGCGAGTTCTTTTGCAGCGACCACTCAAAGACTCGGTACAGGCTCTCCAGACCCAGAGTGAGAATATGATCGATTTCGTCAAGCGTGACAAGGAAAACAGTCTTCGATTTCGACTTGGGCACAAACATCGCCTGCAGAGCGGCAAGGGCATCGACTTCAGACAAGTCCGATACCTGGCCCAGTGCGCCGAGGAGAGTGGTGTAGAGATCCTTGGATGACTTGACGCTCATGCAGTTGACGTAGACAGCTCGCACGTTCTCATCCTCGGCATACTTTTGAGTGATCTCGGTAATCATGGCGCTCTTGCCTGTGCCAGGCGGGCCGCTCACGTAAAGACAGCCATTGGGGCTAGGCGATGAGCACCGAGCGAGAAATCCGGTCAGTTGGTTGCGTTCATCCTCTCTTCCGATCAACTGGCCGGGCTCTGCTCCGCGTGCAAAGAGCTGTCGGGCTGGGTGGTAGATGGTCTGGATGGTGCTTGGCGAGAGAGGCGTATGCGGCGTCAATCGCTTGAAGAGCTTGCCAGCCGACATGACGGCATGCCGAGGCGTGGTAGGGGGCACTGAGAGAGCATCTCGATGTCTTGGTGTTGAGGGCGTGACGGGGTTCTGCTTCGTGGAGGCCTGCGAAGGAGATCGTCTGGGCCGGGGGGGGAGTTCGGTCAACTCATCACCGTCTTCGTCCGAGTGGGAGCGTGTGGGATCTTGGTTCTCGTCGTTGTATGAAACAGTCTTTGTGAGACGGCGACTTCTCTTGACTGGAGTAGCTACACAAGGAACATCTGTGTGGCATGATACGGTTAGTAAACTGCCACCTCGAACCCGTAGCTGTTGCTCCTTCTCCAAGGATTCATTCAGACTTACCGGTTTCGTCGATGCCTCGTGCCCTCTTTCCCAAGGTTGATCGAGCCATAAAAGCAACGGCACTTCCAGCTTAACAGAGAAAATGTGCAAGTACAGATACGAGTCGATGGCACTTTCCAATGAGTTTGACGGTTGGGTTTTGGAGACGAAGAAGTTACAAGAAGAAGTGCTGAATGGTAGTGATTGCAGTTTATGGACCTGTGTGGGATATGAGAAATGGAGCCTGGTCCCCTCGGGGCGTTGCGCGCCACGAGAGCCATGAGGACGTGTTTGAGGCGCGTCGAGACGCGATGTCGCGAACCAAAATCAATTAAAAGCAGTGGCCCGTGTCACATCAGCCACACTTTCACACGAGCCTCACACGAAAACAACCCCTGTAAACCGCCACCACATCGATTGGATAATAAGTTACGAGCACAAACTGGTTGCCCGGGCATTCCATCTGTACGATAATTACAGACGTTCCAGGCGTGGTGGCCCATCGCTTGGCGAGTCCACATGGGGCAGGTCGCTGAGCTCGATCGTCATCCCGTCTTCAACGCCTGTGCATCCATAGCCAAACCCAGTATCAGCCCACTTCTTGGGGACAACCAGTGGCCGAAGCCTCGGCATTGCCCGGGGCTTGCGTCTCATTTGTGTAAATATTTAAAGCAGTTAACTAACTTAAGCCAGATGTATTACGTCATTTGTCAGTTTCAGTTGGTCTTCCATACACTTGACCTTTTATCTGTCGCACTTTTCCATGCAAACCACCACGTAACCTACCCTCCCATTGCTCCTCAACTCGCATCTGCCAGTGGTAATTGTGTAATAAATCAATCGCACCCAGGCCTTCATCATGACAACCTACATTCCTGCCCTCACCCTCCCGGACTCGGTGTTCCTCAAACCCGCGCTCGCCGTTCTGCTGCCCGTCGGCCTCGGTACAGCTGTCGGATTTAGCGCCACCAGTGAGCTACGACTCTCATGACATTGACCGTGATCGGCCTACTGACAAGACTTTCTCCAACTCAAGAGACGCAAAGCACATATCTTGCTTTGAAGAAGCCCTCCCTGCACCCCCCGCCATGGCTTTTTGGCCCCGTCTGGACTGTTCTATACGGGTAAGCGCCCTTCCATCTCTGGCGTCAAGCTGGGCATGATGGCTAATAACGGACCTCTAGTGTCATGGGCTACGCAGCCTACCGAGTCGCCAACACCGGCCTCTCTCCCTTCTCCTCTCCTGATACCATCATCAACACCCGCCACGCCATGACCCTATACACTGTCCAGCTTGGCCTCAACCTCATCTGGACTCCTCTCTTCTTTGGCCTCCATCGCCCCATCGAGGCAGCAGTCGACATTATCACCCTCATCGGCGTCAACGCATACTTGACATATCTCTATAGCTCCATTGACTCGGTCGCCACTTGGTGCCAGGTCCCCTACCTCGGCTGGCTGGGCTTTGCAACCTACCTATGCACTAGCATTGGCTATTTGAACAACTGGGACTTGGCCAGCAAGGAGGTCAAGAAGGAGTAGGGGAACGTTCGCTGAACAGTCTCGATTGTTGTGTGTTCTGATATGTGATGCGACGTGGGATCGGGGTTGCGGACCATTTGATCCACCGCTTCAGGTTCATTTTACTGTCTATTTGCTATAGCCTCACTCCCATATCTCAATGTTTTGGGAAACAATGCATATATCTTCAACTCCTGCTCCAACCCGCCAGATTTGGTAGATGCCAAACAATAATTCAAGGTAAGAACGCCTCGTAAATGCTCTTTATATCTTCCGTCACCGTCTCCGAGAACCCTTTGCCCTTTTGAAAGAATGACGAATATCGCTCACTTGTAATCCACGCTCTTGAAACCCCGCTGTCGATTTAATGCAAGGGGAAATGTCGCTTTAGACCATCGTAGACCATGAAGATAAAGGCGGAGCTTGGTGCGGACCGAAGACAAGTGATACCGCACCCGCGATACATGCCACGCAACCCGTGCTGCCGCCAGAGAGCAGCGCCTTCGTTCCAGAATGTGCGCCGTTCTCGCAGATCGCTCACAGGCGACGTCTGCATTCGAGATTTGATCGTATCCGCGGGAAAGAAGAGAAAGTTGTACGACACACCCGCCGATGCGCCCGCAATGGCTTGCTGCCAGAGAGGTAGAGGTGTGTCCAGAATCTTTTGCTTTTCAGCTTCCGAGGTTGCTTTTTTCGTATGGAGCTGGTAAAACATGGTCGATACCGTTTCTTTGGCGCCGAACCAGGCAGAGCCGCCGCCGGCTTCTCGGATTAGCGTACCAAGCTGGCCATGCCAAAAACCCCTTAGACCCTCGCGTCGAAATACTTCTTTGATGACGGGTATGGGTCGAAGGGGAGCCCCGGCGGCGCCGTCTGGTAGCATGGGAGCTTGGATTCTACACTTCACGAGCTCGATGGGTGTGAGGACGAACGAAGTAAATGCGCCAGAAAACGCGCCGGTAAGCCAAAGGTCAGGGAGGGACAGGCCCTTCTCTCGCGACGCCAGTCCGCCCACGAACAACAGCTCACGGCCCAAACTTTCAAACAGAAACAGACTGCTGGTCTCTGCGGCAGCGCCCACCAAAGGAGCAGTGATGCCCCGGTATAGCCCAAGAAATCCATCGCTTTTTATAGATTGTCGAAAACAGTCCAAGGGGCCGGCATATCGCAGTGGAAGGTGATCAGGCTGGCTTTGAAGTCGCACCTTGACCGTATCGAAAGGGTACTCGATGTATTTACCAACAGCGCCGGCAGTCTGCAAATGTCAGCATTCCGAGCCTTTGGCATATAATAGTCGGCTGAAACTTACTGATCCACAGACGACATCTTCAATGGCTTCCACAAGCGCCGTTTTGCTCTTGAGGGTAAAGTCGGGCGAATGGGCCGAAGCCTCCACTGCGACGGGGCTAGGCTCCATTGAGACGGTGTCGGCGGCGACAAGTAAGGTGAAGAGATCAAGGCGAGGAGATCAAGGCGAGAAGAATAGTCGGTTGGAAGAAATAGACAAGAGGGCGAAAGGCGGTGTCGAGGCCGAAATCGTTTAAGACCGAGGAATGAGGGGCAGTTTGGAGATGCGACGTCGAGAGTAGCTTGACAGAATCGACCACTGCCGGCTTGAATTCCGAAGCAAAGCAAACAGGATTATTCAATGACTGTTTCGCTGAAGTGCGGCAATATTGGTAAATGGAGAGGAGCAGCTTGAAGCTCAGAGGTAGATCAATCGTCTAGCGTCTCGGAGGGAAGCGCAAGATACACAAGTACTAGAGTGCAAGAGGAGAGAAGGTGACGAGACTCGGAGTCAAGGATATGAAAAAACAGACAAAAAGGTACAAGGAGAAGAAGGGAACAACCTCGCAGCTACAGGGCGAGCTTGTCCACCAGAATCCACGGCACGTCGTCTCTGGGGCTAGACCTGCGGCATAAAATCACCGCCCTGTGCTGCGAGTTCCGCGATGATGGAGTGCGGTGCCGATGGAAAAAAAAGCGCCATAGATAGCACCCGCGTACCGATATGCGGATGAAGCCTTGGCTGGGGGCCCTCTTGTTTTGGGCGACGGCCCCGGGCGGACCAAGCAAAAATTCTATCGACCACTGCCCAATTATGGCATGTGACATCAGGTGCTCCATCTTTTAGACGAAAGGCATCCAATGGCAGCGAGCGCTCTTTTATCAGATCGACCGTGCGTAGCTTGAACCCGCCAATTCAGGGCCACAACGCAGTTGAGCTGGCGCGCTATGGAGGGGTTGGGAGGGGT
>JADBHU010000805.1:0-32082 GCA_017140155.1 Fusarium devonianum
GGAGGAGGAGGTGGTGGTGGTTGTTGAGATGATCGGCTGCCGGATTGCAAGGCTCTTTTCTGTACTTGGATCACAATATTTGAGCTTCAATTCCAACTTATTGTCTTTTTATTCGGATAGCTCACTCCTTTATGCTAAACAACTTGAAAGTTAAAGATGGTCGTTGTTTTGTTTCCCCAGCAGTTAGGTCCCCGTGAGTGGGGCCGAGCCATGCCCGGAGACCGCTCCGGAGACATGTGGATCCCCGGACTCCGACCACTTTACTCTGTCGAGCATTCTGTCGAAACCAACTGTACCTGTGCGCCATTTTTCGGGATACATGAATTGGCACTTGTTCATGGTTTTTGCGTCATGACCATGCTTGTGGTTTGTTACAGACGTGGTCCGCCATGTGGCAATACTCGTGACTCTTGTTATTGATCCTTCCAAGCCCATGACGACCCGCCCCCGCACGGCTTCTTTGCCTCTCTGAGCGTTTATACAATCACTTTACAAAGGTTTCAATAGCCAGTCACTTCGAGGGCTCAGCAATTGTCCTTGTCGGAAATGACTCTCCTTTTCAGCACGGCGCTCATCTTCCTCGCGTTCGACTTGGTCACTCCCAAAAAGCTGTGGAAATCCATCGCCGCAATCCCCGATACCATTCCTGGGCCATGTCGCGAGGTGCTCTCCCAGGACATTGACTGCCCATTCGTCGTATCTGCGGAGAAAGCATCGGGTCTCAATGTGCTCAAAGGCGAGACTGGAGCCTCTTACTGCGCTGACCCATGTCGCTCTGCCCTCGATGCATTCTTGGATGACATCGTTGGAGCTTGCGGGGATGGGGAGCATACTCTATGGAAGGCCATCTCCAAGCCGCAGTCAGCCAGGGAGTTTGCCGAGTCACTCACCTGGGCCCGGGACATTGTTTGCCTCGAAGACGAGTGCGCATCCCAGCTCTACCGTTCTACGTGCGTGATATAGTGAAACTGACGCTTGCTCATCCGCTAGGTTCGGCCTCTGTCTTGAGCCCCTGTACAGCCAGAAACGAGATCAATGCTCCGAGTGCGCATTGAAGTTCGAAGCTCTGAATGCAGACCCCAAATTCGGCATCCAAGGCGCCACTCGAGACAGCTACGAGAGATCACTAGCAGCATGCGGGATCCCGCACAACAGCTACCTCTACACGTATCCTCTCAGATCCACGTCCGGATCATGCGCTGAACGCAAACTCATTTTTAACTCCAGGCGGGCCGACTCAGAATGCAAAAGTGCGGTATACGCTGTAAAAGATGGTGGAAAACACTGGTGATCGAAAAAGATCATATATGCAAAGAGGTTGTTGAAAGTTTTGGGTTCAGCGCTGTTCAGGATGATAAACAAGATACTCGCCGACTGGAATCGAATAGAAGGATGTTAACAAAACACTAGGGACTTTTGTAAACCTACCATGCTATTACTTAATTTTTACCTAGACTTATTCAGGCTCTGTCTGCAGAGCAGATGTGTCATATATGTCTGATTTTTAAGTGGCCAAGATTCTACAGTCTGTGCATGAAATTGAATGTTGCAAGTAATCGATATAGCATATTGATGAACCAACAATATTGGCAAGTACTAGAGGGAAAGGTATCGGGCTTCATCTTCGCTGTGATTCATGTTGGCCAAATACCAACGAAACATAGGCGAGCTCTGCGGGAAATGCAAGCCCGAGGACAAGAGGGGAAGGAGTTCATACCAAACATATCGAGTCGAGAGTATTCTGTCAAGTGAGTGTCGTATAAGATACTAAGTACTGGCTTCGAAAGCCTTCTGCCCAATTTTAAGCATCGTAACCTAATACTTGCGCAATAACCTAACTTCATGCCCCCCTAGCTTGACGCAGGGGATGACCGATATCTGGTGCATTACGAGGGGCTGTTCTAGCTCTCAGTGGCAATAAAATCTACCTGCTCGTCCACCCGTGAAACAACGGAGCTCGATAATACCACGCCAGAGCGATAACAGCGAGAGCAAGAGACTGGAGGGGCTGTGTTCCTTTACCTGTCAGCAAGGTCATGGCCCGCCGCAGGATTGCATCAAGAAGAGCGCGTTTCCTTGATTGCCGTTGAGTCTAGTCGGCATCGTTACATTTAGCGGTTTCAATCAACAACACCATCATCCGACACTCCAGGCTCTCACAGGCAACCAAAGGAGCATCTTGGAGCGCGCACGATCATCGCGGTGATCGGCATGCCAAAGTAACAAGGGAAATAATTGGATCAACACACCGGATGCCAAGAAGCTCAGCCACTTCTTGAGCATGTCCCACATCCTTGAGGCGACAGTTTTAAGCTTGGTCCTTAGCGTCAGCTCGGCCAACGCTATCTGCCCTGTTGGATCATGTTGATCACTAGCCCTCAGCGGCACAACGCTCCGTAAAGGGCAAGACCTTGGGGCTTACACGGAAGACATGACGTCCCTGCTAAGCGTCGCTGACTTGCGCAGTAAAAAGGTCGAAACCTCTCCGTAAGACGCATTGCAAGAGCAGGAGAGCAGTATATAAAAGGCGGCATGTTTGTTCAATGGGTGGAAATGGCCCAACTCAACTCGCAACAGTCTCTCAGCACCTAGACTATCTCTGTACAACCTCTGTACAACCCTGCAACAAATCCTCAGACATCTTTGCTCAGAATGCTCGTCCACGCAGCATTGCTCGGGCCTCTATTCGGCCTCGCGACTGGCGCCGTAGGAGCAATGGCCCCTACGGACCAAGTCCCCCTCATAGGCCCATCCTTCCTCTCCAACTTTGATGCCTCCAAGGCAAAGCCCATCGCCGAGGCCAAGTCAGCATTTCCTGGCCTGCTTGACAGCCTCTTCGAGGAGGGAGAGCTCAACAAGACGGACCTGATCTTTTCCATCGACGTATTCTCTGCCGCGACGAACAAGTCCATCTTCAGTCATTACCATGTTGGCGAGGGCCAGGATGTGGCCTTGACCTCGGGCGTTCTCAACGACACGACGATCGCACGCATCGGCAGCGTGAGCAAGCTCGTCACTGCGTACGCACTCCTCGTCGAGGCAGGCATCGAGATATTCAGCCATCCCGTGACCAAGTATCTTCCTGAGCTCAAGGGCAGCCAGTCTGATGATCCCCTGAAGCACATTGAGTGGGATAAAATCACCGTCGGGGCTCTTGCATCGCATCAAGCTGGCTCCGGGGGAGTAGGCGGTGAGTCTCTTACCTTTGGACCGCGCAGTAGTTGATGCTCATCTACGCTCAAGATTTCCTCAGCTTGGATCCAACAAATCCAAATGTCACGGCTCAAGGTAACGGATGCCAGTCCTCTGCCGCACTATACTCTCCCATTTACTGACACCTAGCCTCCCCAGAACTTCTGGAGTTCATGCGTGACGCCAAGCATCCCGTAATTTCTCCATATCGAAATGCCGTATACTCTGACGGAGGATATTCTCTTCTGGGTATCGTTCTCGAGAGAATCACCAGGCTCGAATACAAGGACGCAATCCGCGATATTCTCATTGAACCCCTGGGCCTTGATAGCACGTCCGCGGGAGTTCCGAACGGTTCGGATGTCAATGCCATTGACCGCACGCCGTTTAACAACAAAGCGTTAAAGATACAGTCGGCGTGGGGTGTTGACGTTCCCGTTACCGCATCGTAACTCTCCCCATCCTTTCTCGTGAGAGCTACAGCTAACAAGACTCCCAGATCCGGCGGTGTCTACTCCAGCAGCGCAGATCTTCGTGCTCTCGGTCTTTCCATCATGAACTCTGAGTTGCTCTCCTCAGCCACCACGCATCAGTGGATGAAGCCTCTCAGCAGCACCGGCTCGCTCGTGGAACTCGTCGGTGCGCCCTGGGAGATCACCCGCCTCGCTCTCCCCGTGGCAAACGGCTCGAACCGGACTCGCATTTCCGATCTCTACATCAAGGCGGGAGGCAACGGAGACTACACTTGCATCTTCGCCCTGTCTCCCGATCACGGCATCGGCTACTCCATCATCATCGGTGGCGAATCCGCCTCAACCGCTCGCTGGCCGTTGCGTGACTTGGTTGGCGAGACGTTTCTCCCAGCTGCCGAGGCCGCTGCTGCTGCGAACGCCGAGAAGAACATTGTGGGAATCTTCAAAGATCAAACGAGCCCCGGAAACAACCTGACCCTGACCGTGGACGATGAACATGCCGGCTTGCTCCTCAAGTCCTTCTACCTCGACAACATGGACGGCATCGCCAACGTAACCGGCAGGGGGAACTCTTCAGACGTGCATCCGCGCCTCTACCCATCAGGCCCCAACTCATATTCGGCATCTTTGGCTACGCTGTACAAGACCAAGGGCAAGATCCAGCTTGCCCACCGCATGGTTGCCCACCGCGCCGAGCCGCAGCCCCGGACGGCGACCGAGGGCGGCAACGGAGGCTTGTTTGACAACTCTTTCTCCTGGGGGAACGTAGACTTCAATGGGCCTCTAGACGAGTTCATCTTGGAGATTGTTGATGGGCGGCTGGAAAAGGTGACGAGCACCGCTGCACGGAGGACGTTTACGCGAGCCGATTGAACCGCAGAGTCGAGAGATTTCATGGTATAGAGATTGAATATTTGGTAGATTTCTGCTCCATTTTTTTATGTTTGAGTAGTATCTGAATCAAATGGTTTGTTCTTCATCGAATTGTCTGGACCTTGAATGTTTGCGCGCAACCGTTTGCGACCGGGATTCTGGCTTAGGGAGGCAAAGCACCTCAGCCTCGCCACAACTATGCCATATCTCTATCGAGAGACAGACAGGCTTTGTCGCTTCATTCCCTCCATGACCTGGATACCCAATGCCGTAGCAACTCGATCTTGGCCGACAAAACCCCTACAACATTGTGTCGATCTCCCCCGCATCGTCTCTTGCGGGGGTGGCACACATCCAATGCCGTCGCAGGTTCGTCTTACCGATGATTCAATCATGCTTAAAGGTGTCACTGAAAGGGGAGCTCGTTATGAACCCTGTGGGTTTCTGTTCAGTTCCGTCCTTATAAATAACTAAGCATTACTGAGCATCCTTCTTGCCCTCGGCTGCGGATAACTTTACAACCCACACAATGGACGGACACGCTCAGACCGGAAAACTCGCGCAGCCTCGTATGCTGATAGATGGCCAGGTATGGAGTTTACTATGTCCAGTTCATGTTTGTAACTTGCTAATCCCTTGTGATAGTTGGTCGAGGCATCGGACAAGGGCACATTCCCGCTCTTGAACCCCGCAACCGGCGAGAAGATCGCAGATGGTGAGCAAACACCAAAGAATCAAGAGTGTTCCATGGCTTACACCTTTCAGTTCCCGAAGCTACTGAAAGCGATGCAAACGCAGCCGTCGCAGCGGCTAAGAAGGCTTTCCCGTCCTGGTCAGCGCTCGACCCGACCAAGCGAGGAGCTTGTCTGAAGCGTCTGGCAGCGCTGATCAGAGAAAGCAACGAAGACCTAGCTCTGCTGGAAGCGACGTCGATGGGACGCCCAGTGTCCGAGTACGTCGACGGACTCACGGCAGCTGGTTCCTACGACCACTACTCGGAGGCGTGGCCTTCGATCCAGGGCCAGGCAAGCCTCAACACGCCTGGCTATGTGACAATGACTCTTCGTCAGCCCTATGGAGTCATAGCTGCCATCATTCCCTGGAATGCGCCCCTCATCTTCTTTGCAGGCAAGACGGCGCCGGCGTTGATCGCTGGCAATACCGTCGTGCTCAAATCCAGCGAGAAGGCGCCTTTGGCCGCTGCGAGAGTCGGCGAGCTCATCGCCAAGGCTGGCTTCCCGCCTGGCGTGTTCAACGTCATCTCCGGGCACGGCGTTCCGTCTGGCGAGGTCCTCTCGAAGCACATGGACGTCCAGGTCTTGAGCTTTACCGGCTCCGGGCGCACTGGAAGGGCGATCCAGGACGCGGCAGCAAAGACGAACCTCAAAAAGGTCATCCTCGAGCTCGGCGGCAAGTCACCCGCCATCATATTCGAAGACGCGGACATCGACAAGGCTGCCGAGGAGACGATGCGCAGCATCCAGTGGAACAGCGGCCAAGTCTGCATGGCCAACTCGAGGATCTATGTGCAGGAGAGCATCGCGTCCGCTTTCGTCGAGGCCTGCAAGAAGAAGCTCGCGTCTGCCAAGTCTGGTGATCCAACGCAGAAGGACACCAAACAAGGTCCTCAAGCAGACAAGCTGCAATACGAACATGTGCTATCCCTCATCGGCCAGGGCCAAAACGCGGGCACCCTCGCGCTCGGAGGGAAAGGCAAGCTGTCTGAGACGGGCGGCTTCTTCGTCGAGCCGACCATCTTCCTCGACACGCCCGAGTCTGCGCGGATCATGAAGGAGGAGGTGTTTGGCCCCGTCGTCAACATCAACACGGTCAAGACGGAGGAGGAGGCCATCGACAAGGCAAACGACACCGACTACGGCCTCTACGCGGCGGTGTACACCAGGGACATTGACAGGGCGATGCGCGTCGTCAAGGCGCTCAACTCGGGCTACGTCGGCATCAACTGCACGAGCCCCACGACGGCCAGAGATCTGCCCTTTGGCGGGTACAAGATGTCGGGGCAGGGGAGGGAGGGGCTGCTGCATAGCCTGGACAACTTTCTGGAGACCAAGAGCGTGCTCATGAGGGTTGA
Source organism: Fusarium devonianum (assembly GCA_017140155.1). NCBI lineage: Eukaryota > Fungi > Ascomycota > Sordariomycetes > Hypocreales > Nectriaceae > Fusarium > Fusarium devonianum. Next base: position 6,631 of record JADBHU010000805.1, read on the forward strand.
GGAGGGTAAACCGAGACTGTAGCTGGTGAAGTCCGTACGTTGCGGGTTGTCACTGCTTGTGTTTTCTATTTGGTGTTGATCTTGTTTGTGGCGACTGACCTGAAGAATTGCTCGACCATATCCTCAGCCTACTAAGTAGTACTTTCTCTCCTTGCACAGGACTCTTGAAGCCAATCTTTGAGCCGAAAAGTAATGATTGTCGGGCCATGCTTGACGACATCCAAGTCGGGGTTGTGCCACAGCTGCGTGCTAATCCGATCTTATTTGGAAAACGTCAAAGCAAGAAAATCAAGGTTGGCAAAGATCCCACAGGCCAACCGTAAGCAGCAGCGCGTCACTAAGTTAGCGCCCGGATCAACGATATGACAGGGCGCAGCGAAGCCGATCAAGCTAAGCCTTGCTTTTATTCCTTCATGGCTCAAGTTGCACTGTCGATCACTTCCGAAGCGGGTAAATTGCAGCGCTGTAAGTCGTGAGAAAGCCATAGACGTCACTTGCACTCCAACATATATAAATGGATGCGAGTTATCATCAGGACGTCCAGATATTCAGCAGTAATTACCTACAACATTCGAACAAAGCACAACCGCGTTTTCTCTTGATTTCAAGCGTAAACAGTCAAGACAATTACCGTCACTCAGTCAACACCGTCAAACCAAAACCAACACCAACACCTATATCCAGCATGGGAAACTCAGACTCAAAGCTGAATCAAGGCCCAATGCCTCAAATGTCGAGCAAATCGGCAGAGCAGGGCATCCCCCCCGTAATCCAATTCACCCACCAAAAGACCCTGCCAAGGCTCATCTGCTGGGGCCAAGTCGTCCTCTCCGTCGGCTCACCGGGCTCTGAGCCTGTGTACTGCATCACCTTCCCCAAGGGCTCGTACGGCGACATCATCCTCCACAGCGGACCGGAGCCCGGGTCGAGTCCACTCGCCAGAGCGTTCAGAGCGGGCTTGCGCGAGAGCGACTACTCCATCTTGCTTCCCACTCTGCCTGGCTCCGACATCACAAGGAACACAGAGATCCTGCGCCAACCGAGCGGCCGCAAGGGCAGGTGGTGGTTCGCCATCGCGGTCGGCCACGGCGCAGACACGCACGTCGAGCGCTTCGAGTGGCGTCGCTCGCACGGCAGCGAGGTCAAGAGCCTCGGCCAGTCGCGATGGGGCTGGAAGCTTGTCCGGCTAGGGGCCAGCAGGGCAGAGGAGGACGACGACTCGTCTTCGGGTGACGAGTCGGTCGCCAACGGGAAGAACGCCTATACGAGCGACGGCAAGGAGATCGTCGCCGTGTGGGCGAGCAGCAGCTCCCTCAAGGCCTTCTCGTCGGGAGTCGGCGAGTTCCAGTTCCGTGGCAGCGGTGCCTCGGGCGAGCTGGGTACTCTATGGGCGTTGATGGCGGTCATGAGTAGCATGTCCATCTGGCAAAGGACTCAGCGGGATAACGCGACGGCGGGGGCGCTATCAGCCTCGTCCGCGTCGGCTTCTGTGGCCGCGGCGTCTTGAGGTTGAATCTGAGGCTGTCTTCTAATGTAACAGGGCGTTTTTGAGGGGTGGTCAACTGGTGGCAGTGTGCAACTATTATAGAACCTTATGATATCAGCTGTTCAGAACATTGCCCCTCTAGACTTGCAAAGTGATCAAATCGCAAATCTTGATGTATTTATGGGCATTAAAAGGGGGAAATGGCACTGAGCCCGGGAAATGCTTGGGTAGCAGGCAGAAAAGCCTTAAGGAGCCGTGTCTGGGCGTGTTAGAAACCACAACTATCACCTACACAAGAGACAAAATACTTACCGAGGGAAAGCTCCTTTGCCAGGATCTGACCAATTCCGCCCTTGCCAAAACTCGCAAACAGGGGCTCAAGTTCCCCGATGTGCCCAAGCATCTGCAGCTGCTGACTCCGAGGAAAGCTCTTGAGCCGGTTGGCGATGGACCTGACCGTGATCTCGGGGTAGTTGAGGTGCACCAGATACCCATTTGCGTGGTAACTCCTCAGCCCCTCTCGAAGGTGCACGCCATAGACCTCGCTGCAGCCACTCGTCGCCTGGGCAATCCTCTCGATCGTGACGCGCTCGTACGACTCTCCGTCGTCTGTCCTGAGGAGGACGTGGCCGACTTTGAGCGGGCCGACTTGGAGCCAAGGGTTTTCCCTCTGCGCCTCTTGAGAATCGATCGCGCGAAGGCCAGTGGTTGTGTAAAACACATGGTTGCTCGTGAAGAAAGGCTCCTCGTCGTTGAACCCCCAGAGAAACGTATCGCGCTCCGAGATCTGAGCCACGACGTCTTCGTCCGGGCGATACCCGTACTGTTTAGGTTCAGCACGAGTCAACACAGTTGTCCCTTCAAACAGCGACTCGATCGGCCGCTGGCCGCTGGAAGTCCAGACCAGGGTCCCAGCTCGAAAGCATCCGCCCGCCTGGGGCTGGCCACTGCCAGGCTTCTCCTCCTCCATATTGGTAGCCATATTGATGATGTAGTGATTTGACGTTGTGAAAACGACGAGCCGCTGGTAGGCAGAGAAGAAGTAAGGAAACGGCTCAAGGTATGGCACCAGAGAAGATCGACTATGAGGCGAATATTAGAGTCGATGGATGAGGCCTTGCCAACCGTCGGGGCAAAGGCAAATACTGGGTATTTATGATCACTGATGGCATAGACTGTCGCTACAAGAGGTCAACGCATCGGTTGACCTCCTTTCCAATCAATCGTACATAAAGGCACGAGTCTAGACCGGACTACCCATGTAACTAAACGAGTCTGCAGCCAATAGCTTCCAAAAACCTCGTAACCATACAGACGATGGAGTGGAGGCAGCTGAGACACGTCTTGCTGTTTGCGAAAGACGTGCATAAACTATTGATTGATTACTCGACGAGCTGAACATGAGCCAGGCCGCTCTGCTCCATCTACTGTCAAACTCGCCTCAATCCTTGCTCTGCCGTGCTGCCACCTACAACAGCAACATTCACACATTCACTTTCACTTTACAGCGCATGCACTGGAGACGTAGCATCCGTAATCATGATGATGAAACCCTATGCCGAAGTCATCCTCCTTCTCTCGCTTTCTTTCTTGTAGCGTGTGAACCAAACAGCCCCCTGCCCCGTCTTTCCGCCTCATGAGTAGACTGCGTCCGTCGCATCTCTCGTTTGCCATCAACACGTCTGACCGAAACCAAAACAAACGCCGCCCCTCGTGACTGCGAATATACGATGCCTGGTGTCAAAGATTGACGCCAGGCGGGCAGATATGCTAGATACTTCACCGTGCCAGGTTGAACCACCAACAGCCATCGGCTCTTGCACGCTTCCTTCTTACAAGCCCTCTTTGTCCCGACTCTTTGGCGCCTTCTATCGAAGGAATAGGTCCCCAACGCCGTTTCTCAATGACCTTGTTCTATCTACATGGTCAAGGCCAAGGTAGTCATCGTCCCCTTGTATGTAATTCGACAGCACATCATCTGAAGCACCCTTGTTAGCTGCGTTTGCGAATCTTCTCGGGGAGCACACATACCATCGTTGAGGTATTGAGGTTTCGAGTAGTTGGACCGTCGCACGACGGCAATCTTGATCTTCTCAAAACTCTTGCCCTTGAGACCTGTTCGCTTCTCCAGTCTCTTTTTCGTATCCACAAACTTCTCGCCCTTTAAACATATGTCAGTGCTCAGCGTCTGTTTGCCAGTTTTTGCACTCCTTACCTCGACGACAAGAAACTTGAACGGCACGCCGTGAACCCGGCTGACGTCGTTCTGGAAGTGGAAGACTTGGATAAAGTGGCTTTCGTCGGCGTTCGTCTCCTCCTCCGGAACTCGTTCGGCATAGATCTGTGCAAACTCATTAAGATTCATCACAGGGTGTTCGCGAAGAGGTTCACGGTAGAATCGGTTAGAGCTGGTTTCGTAGACCCTGATCCGGCCGGCTTCCGTCTCGTTCGAGATTTGTGCCTTCTTGACTAATGCGTCAACCAAGTCGTCGATGGTGCCTGTTTTGGGGACAAGCAGATCGTATTGATCCTATGCCTTTGGTTAGCCAGCTGTGATATCTACGCCGGGCAAGTAAATCCTACCTCTTTCGTGATTCCTTCACTCAACCAGGTAAGTTTGATACTCTTTTTCGTGTCCAGCTCCGTGAGACTCATTTCGAGCACCTCAAAGTAGAATGCATCGCTCCGCTGTGCTGAGTTGAGGGCTGTAGAGCCCATGGGGTTCAGAATTTGGCGCAGGGTTGGGTTGGCTCCTCGTCTCACAGGCGTCTTGGGATTCTGTGTCGCTGAGTTAACTGTCCAGAACCGGATGTGCGTGGGTTCCGCCCCTAGATAAGCGCCAACGCGATCCGCTAGAATGTCGTAGGTGATTTTCGAGTTGAGGACCATTTCGAAAGGAGGATATTGAGTTTGGTCGCATCGAGTAGGGTGGGGATGGAACTTAACCGTCCGCTTGTGCTCGAGGAAGTCATAGTATTCGCGCGCATCCTCGAAACGATCGGATGTGCTAACCCTGGGCAAATGTCAGTGGACGGTTCCATGTAAAGTGTATCGAAAGACGCACGTCTCTTGTGATGTTTTGTCAACGGGCCGCTTTTCGAGACTACCCTTGCGATCCGTGGTTCGCTGGAAGCAAATGATGTCTCCGTCTTGTAGCTCCGCAACCTTCAAGGACTGCTTGGGCTTCAGAGGCTCGATCATCGTTGGTTTGATCTCCTAGTACAAATCAGATACTGCAACGCTCATTGTTGAGTCAACTGTCTTACCTCCCACAAAGAGAGCTTTTCCTCGGCGGGCAATTTCTCTCCCCAGCCCATCTTCTTGAGAATTTGCGGCACGAGATCTTCAACCTTCTTCTCTTTGGAGATGTAGACGTGGCCGACGCCCTTGAGAGTTTGCGTCTCGCTGTCAAAGTGCTTCAACAAGAGCAAGATAGTATCACTCTTCACGATGACTCCGTTTGGCTGGCTCTGGTATGATGGCCAGACAGGCTCGCCATCCGCGTCGACTTCCTCGGCAACCTCAGCCCATACCCTCAGACTTGTGTCCCGATGCGCTGCTGCCCGAGTATGAGTCTCATCAACTGTAGGCCGCAGGTCCATGATGGGTTGATCGGGGCGGATCGTTTTGTTTTGTCGGTTGACCATGAGCCAGAGTCGCACTTTTCGTGGGTCTTCGCCCATGTCTTCCGCGACCTGTGCGACAAACTCCTCCATCGTCATCGTACGACGAACTCGGTAGAGTTTGGGCGCCGAAGGATCAACGTCAGGGTTCGCATCGAACTGACACATATCGGTTCCGCCAAAGTTTTGGAATGCCTTGTCAGTAATCACCTTGGCCATGATGTACAAATGCGCTTCTCTTTGCTCCTTCTTTCGCGCCTCTCGTTGAGCTGTTTCCTCTTCGACCTTTTGTTCTTGAAAAGGTTAGCAGGGTGGAAATGAGAGGCGACATAGGGGACTCACTGAGATGGAGCGGGATGTCATCCTTGGTAACTGGTAACAGTACATCGTCCAAACGCGACTGGCGAATATAAACCAACATGTAAGCGCTGTTTTGGCGCATGATCGGGGCCTTCTTCTGAAGGGGCGCGCGCGGTAAGCCGTTGGCGGTTCGATATTCGCCGCCAAAGTTTTCCTCCAGCACCTCGCGCAGCGTGGCCTTGGTAACCTTGTCATCATCATACTTGTAGAACCAGCCATCCTTGGCGGGTTTCAGGAAGGCATAGTAATGGCCGGCATTCAGATCGCCGCTATGGACCAGGACGCTGTGAAGCTGGTAGGTCCAGGGAACAGACTTGTCGGCGTCGTCCGATAGATACGGCGCGGCGTCGAATGTTTCGGGAAACTCGTATCGATCGTTGATCTTCATCATCATATCCCGCTGGATGTCGTATTCGAAGCGTTTCAACTGCAGGTGCAGAACATCAGGAAAACTGGTGAAAATGACACCCTTGTTCGCATCCTGAAGCTTGTGCTCATCACCAGCAAAGTACTGATTCTCGCCGTCCATCTTTTCCACCTGGATGTAGTCCTGGAAACTTTCCAGTAGGTTGTTGTTGCCGCTCACGTTGAGCTGAATGTCCCAAAAGTCCTCGATGCGGCTAGACTCGTAGTCGACGTTGATGCATGAGATGTAAGTCTTGATCTTGCCGCTGAACATTTCGGGCAACACGTTCTGAGCCTGTGTGCCCTTCATCTTCTCCTCCATCCTCTCCATGAGCTTGCGAGAGAATTCTTGAACGTCCTGTTGCTCGAAGATGTGACGAGTGTCCCAGCCAAAGGACTTTGTGAGTTCGGTGGTTCCTACGGCCTGGTCGGAAGTTTGTAGTTGGTAGAAGAGGCGTTGCAGAGTGTAAGCGCTGTTGTGCATGCTAGGGTCGTTTTCGGTTGGGATTCCGTAAATGGCCTACACAGGTCAGCAAAACTACGGAGTAAAAGACAGTCTCTCCAAGAGTCCTCACCTTTCGGAATTTGTTTGTGAAGTATAGCGACTGCATAAGCGAGTTAAGATAGCAGGTTGCGCCTTGGTTCTTCAAGCCGACATAGCCTGTCTCTTTCTTGGAATCGTAGTTGGCAAAGTTGTGCCACAAAACACCAGTCTCATCCTCAACGAGGCGAAGATAAGCTGTGATGTTAGCGGTATCGTTTTCGCAGAGGGGCCGGCTACCGCCCTCCCATGGCACGTTGAACATGCGTCGGTGCTCAACGAATCTGGTGAAGCCCCAGTCGCCCTCCTCCTTGGTAAATCGGTGATGGGCGGTATGGTGGACATGTAGGCTAGGATCGTTCGGGTTCCATAGCACAAGCGCAAACTGAACACAGCAGCTCCAGTTCTCCGGTACGCTATCGGCGTCAAAGCCATGCTCGAGATAAATAGAGCACTGGTCGATATTGTTGCCGTGAGGAAAGAGCAAAATGCGCCTATGGGAAGTAAGTCAGCGGATATGAGGCAGTGGATACTGTTGGCATGAAGTTGGACGCACCATGGAAAGCCTCCAGCTTGGAAGATAGGTCCATGTTCCTTCTTATTTAGACTGCGCCAGTTCTCCACAGTCCAGGTATGCTCGTAGTCCCCGAGGATCTTGGGCTCGTCGATAAGAGGAGTGAGACACAGCTCCTTCATTGCTTCGTCTATAGCCATGAGAGCAGTTAGCCAACTAAACCTGTGAAAAGTCCGCGTCGCCCGAACCCGATGGCATCGCAGATGTGACTTGTAGCGAAACAGGCCATCTGAACGGGGCGTAGACAGGATGGCAGACGGAGATACGCACGGTCGTTGGCCAGGGGCAGATCTTGCAGCTGATCGACTTCGCCGTTCTCGAGGTTATCGGGATCGATGATGGCGACCTTCTCGGGCTCGTCGGCCACGCCGATATAATCGTCTGTGTCCATAACCATATCGTTCGGAGAGTCAACGTCGTGAGTCTGCCGGGAATTGCGAAGGTTAGCTGAGGGCCTGATGCGATGTGGGAGCTCGCGGTGAGGCGATGCCATGACGCCGGCATTCGCGAGGGCCGGGGGGTCGCGAGGGCAGTGAGGGGCAAGTGAGGTGGTGTTATTGGTGGTGATTGTCGGGTGCTAGGGGAGCTCGTCCTTACGGAATCGACAAAAAAGACGGCGGGGGTGAAGATGACGCAGGGAGCCGGGAGTTGCAAGGGCAGCAGAAAAACAGGATGTCCTGGCTGCGCGAAGAAGCAATCCAAAACTGCCATTTCACGGGAAGATGCACTGAGGCGCCGGCTGCAACGGGAGGCGACGTACCATTGTGAGAAACCAGCCGACCGCAGCGGCTAAAAACGAGGCGTGAAATGCAGGCCAAAGCAGCAGATTGTGCGCTCGACAATCAATAAAGAAGGCGGACGAATGGCGACGACCTCACGAGATGCTTGTCCAACAGGCAACGCGCGGGTGTGGCAACAGCGGGCGTCTCTAGGGACGACAGCTCGGTCAGAGCTCGACAATATCGAGACGACAGCGAAACAGGACAAAGCCGAGAGGGAGACGGTATATCGAGGCCGAATCGGGCTGAGGCAGGACGTTGGAGAGAGCAGATGAAACTCCAAAAAGTAGCGTATGGAGGTGGGTAGGGTAATAATGCAATGACGATGGGGAGGAATGAGAACTGCAAGGAAAAAAAGAGAGCGGTCGGTTAGGTCAGTAAATGGGCGATGGACAATGGCTGTAACCCACAAGTGCTAGAGCCCCAGGCGTTTTCGAGTCCCAAGTCGCGTCTAATGAATAACACAATATAGATACAAGCTGGACTTTGGGACGGAGATAAAACTGGGAAGACGAGAGGGAGTAGTAAGAATGGTGCCTTGCATCGATGGGCACGCCCGATAATCTATCATCAAGCGGGAACAAGAGGTTGTGCGAGACACCCGGGCATGTTGAGTCGTGAGGCGGCAAGCTAGCATTAAGAGACTACTTCTACAAACGGTGAGACATTCTACCAGAGGAAAGTACTCCCTTATCGCTTAGCATCGTCATCAGGTCACCCCGCCAATGACGTTGCTGGCCGCTCATGAAATCCAATGCCAGGCAAGTACTCAGCACTGCTCACGCAATTCTGACAGCCATGATGCCCCGTTGCCTATCTTCTGATTTCTGATTTCTGATTATCCTGCTGTAGACTGCGACGAGCAAGTTGGCTTCTTCAAACAGCGGGATGACGCAAAAAAAGTTGAACTGTGAAAAGTGCACATGGAGCTGGCTTCATCGATCACGTTACGAAGGGCCCAGCTCTGGATTCTTAGCTAAAGCCAGCCGACAAGTTATGATTGTTGACCACTTTCAACTTGACGCAATGAGTTACACGAGACCTTTCGTGACAAAGAATACGACAACTAATATAAGTATCGCATCTGAGGTTTGGTTGTTGGGGTACCACAAGCACCATGACAGCTACAGCTCACAGTTCTAGATGTGCAAACTACCCTAAATAAATAGGAGTATGCACCGAAGCCACCGTGTTGGTGTTGATGCTTCCCCGCAGCTTGGCTTGGTTCCAACCCAAGATGGCACCAGCGACGTAAGCTTATCAGATGCTAGGTTGATAATTAGTAGTGTTGTCGTAGAACCGTGCCTAGCCCGCCGCAACCGGGGCAGCGGGAGCTTCAATTCTCCTGCAACCCGCCGTATCGGGCGGCCGATATCGTCAATGTGGGGTCGAATCCAATTACAGCTCCGAGTCACCCCCAAGCTTCTGGCCCGAGGCGGCACACGCAGTTAAGAAACCTGAACTCTACAACCTCCAGACCACCTGGTCTCAATCCGCCTTGGATATTGCCCGTTCCTCACACCGATAGCTTCAGCCACGCGACCCGATTGCTTTACCTTCGATAGCAGTAGGACGTATCCTCGTATGCGATCTCCGACGACATGCCATCCATCGCCCTGCGACAGAGCAGGCGATGCAGACTGACGGATCCGCGCGCCCTTCTCATCCCGACCTCTTCGAACATTGCACATTCTTCCCCTTCCAGATTACAGGTGCGGTGCTCCAGTAATGCATCGTGGCGCCCTGTTTCCATCCTGGACGAGTATGTTTCTTCCCGTCTGCTAAGCTCTCCCTTGAACCGATGCTGATCCGTCATGCTCTCCAGATGGGTTGCCAAAGAAGCCCGGCCCATTAGCCTTCGTCAGCTCATGGTGTTTGGCCGATCGCTCACAGAGTCCCGTCTCATCAGCTCAGCCAACTACGTCCGCACCGAACTACCCACAAGGTGAATACCCAGCACCAGATATTTTCTACAGGAATACTGACGTGAGCGCCACAGGATCGCGCACCGCATCCGCGATATGCAACGTCTGCCCTACGTCGTCGTCACGAATCCTCACATCAAAGATGTTTACAATCTTTATTACAAAGCTTTTGACACATTCCGCAAAATCAAGGAAATCAAGACCCTCGAAGACAATGAAACATTGTGTGACATCATTAGTCAAAACCTCAAGGGCCATTTGACGGTGATCCCGAAACTGTCTATGGGTATCCTGGAGTGTGGCGGACTGATGAGTCCTAACGAACTAGATAAGTTTATGAATACCATCTTGAGATCTGTAGGTTCTACCTCCCCGATACAGCGCATGTATACCATTAACATTGGCCTAGCGCATATCTAGACGAGTGATCGCCGAGCAGCACCTCTCCCTCACAGAAACCTACAACTCCCCCAACTTCTACCCAGGCGCCAAACTTTCTGAATCCGACTTCATCGGCGAGGTCTTCATCAAGTGCTCCGCCAAGGACGTCGTCGAGCGTTGCGCCAAAGCCGTGACCTCACTCGCCCGATCAACCAACGGGGCCGGTGTTCAAGTTCCCGAGATCAAGATTGAAGGCCATCTCGACGCCTCATTCCCTTATATTCTCAGCCATCTTGAGTACATCATTGGTGAACTCTTGCGCAACTCTGTGCAGGCCGTCATCGACCGGCATCAGGGCTTACATTCCGACCCAGGCTCCGTCAAACCGCATCCGATAGAGGTCACCATCTGCGAGAACCCGCAACACGCCATCATCCGCATCTGCGATCGCGGCGGGGGCATTCCTCGCGCCGAGCTTCCCTACCTTTGGTCTTTCAGCAAGGGACCACAAAACCAAAGACGCCTAGAGAATCTCGCTCAGGTGCCAAAGATGGCGGCCACAATGCAGGAGCTTCACATCGAGGAAGAGCTTGGTCGCGCAGACCTCAAGGTTCCGGCATATCAGAGCTCTCTATCATCATTTACAAGTCGACCGCCCAAGCTGCGCCTTGGCATGGGGTTGCCCCTGAGCCGTGTCTACGCCGAATACTGGGCGGGCAACTTAGAGTTGCACAGTCTTGAGGGCTACGGGACCGACGTATTTCTGCAGATCTCACGGTTGGGCAACAAGAACGAGCAGCTCACGACACGTGCGAGCATGGATGCTCTATAGTGATATTGGATCTGGCTTGGTTCTTGCTGGATGCTTGAGATATCGTTACCGTGACTGATAGGGATGTTTTATATATCTGGGAGTAATGGTTGTAGATTTTTGACGAGGCATTGTGCTCGCTTGGGTTATTAGCATGGAGTTTGGTCGTGGATTTATGTACTACTTGGCAGCTGATAGCAGACAGCAGCACAACAGAAGCAGGCACATCAGCACCATTTCCAAGACAAGACAAGGTGCCGTTTGATATCGAAACAAGAATTTGAAACTCTTCCAACACACATTCTTGCACCAATCTGACAACCTGTAAACTGGTATCATAAAAGGTTGTGACTGAAATTACATGGGGACTAAAATGTGCCTAGTCGAGATAAAGGGCTCTAGTAAAAGGTGTAATAAAAAAGGGCAAGACTATCAAGGCTGTCTTCATACGTCTTGATCGCTCCAAGGGGGATTGTAAATCTGGCATCAACTGCCAGCGCAACCAAGGGACAAGCAAAATCATGGGGAGGGAATCATAACTCCTACACAGCCATGCTGTGGCCATGACAACAGTCTCAGCAAGGCCGCCACCCCTTGTCCTCCATAGGAAGAGTGAGCAGGTATATCCATGAACTCGTGTCTTCCTTCCTTCCTCTTCTTGTGGCATTTATCGGACCTTTCATTTTTCAACTCCAAACCCCAAACTGGAGCCACAGAATAAAAGAAACATGAAATAACGACTGCCCAGCAGCAGCAGCCATGCATGCACGCATCATGATCCGCCTGCTCACGCTTAACGGCGGCCGTGGCTGCGGACAGCGCTGCCCTGCATAGACTCGAGCTCTTGCTCGAGCTGCTTGATCTGGGCGTGGGTCTGCTCGAGGTCCTTGTTGAGACGGTCGCGCTCCGAGATGAGCTTCTGCTCCCATTGTCGGAAGCGCTGCTCCTCGACCTTGACCTGCTCGGTGAAGCGCTTTCGGAGAGTCTCTTCCTCCTCCTTGTACTTGGGGTTGTCGAGCTTTCGGGGTCGGGCCTCGCCGAATTTGCGGGTCTCCATCTGCTGGGCGCGGTAGGCCTCGTAATGCAGCTCCTCGGTGGTGTGGATCAGGTCGAGCATGTGGGTTCGGATCAGGATGGAGCGGAGCTTCTTGAAGTCGCAGTGGTCCTCGTTCTCAACCTCGGCAACACCCCAGGAGTATTGACGGCCCTTGACAATGCGGCCGTCGCCGGTCTTGACGTCCTTCTCGGAGCCAATGACAGCGAAGGGCATGGCGTTCATCAAGCTGCGGGCGTGCTGGGCAGCGGCCTCGTCGTCCTCCTCGAGCGGTGGCTGGTAGATCTTGATGTTCTGGGCCTCAATGACAGAGACAATCTGTGATGGCGGTTAGTGGGAGGAGTCAGCGCCGAGCTATCATTATCTACTTACTCGCTGCTTGAACTTGGCCAGGTCGGCAGGGCTGAGGGTATCGGCCTTGGCAATGACGGGGATGAGGTTGACGCGCGAGGAAAGGCGCTTCATGACCTCAATGTCGAGAGGCTTAAGGGTGTGGCCGGTGGGGCGGATGAAGTACAGGCAGGCATGGACACGGAGGTCGATCTTGTCCAGGCGACGGGGCTGCTGCTCCTGGAGCATGTAGGACTCGTGCTGGTCGTCGAGGAACTCGATGATGGGCATCCAAGAGTCGCGGTTGTTGACATAGTCGCCAAAGCCGGGGGTATCAATAACGGTCAGTCGGACTAAGAGCAGGTGGTTAGCTGGTACAAAGAAGTGGTGTGCCACAGGGCGCTGTACCCTTGAAGAACTTCTCCTCAAGCTCGGCCTTGGTGATCTCGATCTCGACGGTCTTGTCGACCTGCTTCTGGTGACGACGCTTGTGGTCGGCATAGTTCTTGATGGTGGTTGAGAAGAGGGTGTTGATGAAGGTGGTCTTTCCGAGGCCAGACTCGCCAGCAACCTAAACGAGATTTGGTCAGCATGAAAGCAGATCAAGAGCCCAAGATAACTGGACGTGAATCTTGTGAGGCCAGTAATGTCTCATGAAAGCGTACCATTATGGTGAAACCGGCACCACGCTTCGCGACGATCTTGTGTCGCTGGTTGGGGAGATTGGCAATGCCAATCGGTGAGGCGCTCTCGGCAGCTGCAGAAGCCATCTTGGACGTGGTTTACTTTTGGAAGTGCTGTGATAAAAACGGCGAGGAGCGGGTCGTAACGAGTCGTCGGAACGAGATGCACGGCGGTCAGACGGGGGCAAGGGATACGTTAAGCCGACTGCGATATCGCGATGATGGTCGAACGAGTGCAAGGTGGAGGTTTGGGGAGAGCTCGTGCTTCAGGGGAACGAATTTCCTGCCCTTTCCCCCTTGGCCTTTGCGAGGGAGTCGCTTTAGGGGGGGCTGCTTGCTTCTGGTTGGCCAGCCCCGACGCGGACCGTGAGTGGACAGTGCTGAAATGCGTGGGTAGTGGACACGGGGCAGCAAGGGAAGGTGCCAAACAAGCCCAAACAACAGGGGCTGCTGCCACCCGTTGCAACAGGAGAGCCGTTGTCTGGGGGCCGAAGGGGGCAGCCACGGGTCCCTTTCGATGAGCTCTGACCAATCAAGAGTGCCCATATCATTTCAAGCCACCGGCACCCTGACAGCCACAACGGAAAGCTCGACCTTGCCCCAAAAGGCCCTAGTGCAAAGGACGGGCCAGAGTGACAGCTAGAAATGGAGGCGCTCGGATTAACTTACTGCCGTCTCTCGCTGTCGCGCATCCAAAAAATTCGGCGCTTATCGATAAGGCGCAAGTTGATTTTTTGGGAGGCGTGCAACTTCAAGCTCAGCAGTATCCTGGCCGTGGCCCGCCGATAATAATGAAGACCGACTTCAAGGTATGATTCCTCTATGGATACTGTTCTGTACGGCTTATGAGGTACTGACGTACTGTTACTAGTTCTCGAACTTGCTGGGTACCGTCTACTGTCAGGGCAACTTGCTCTACAGTCCCGACGGCACCCACCTCTTTTCACCCGTCGGCAATAGAGTCACTGTGTTTAACTTGGTAGAGTATGTATTTTTCCGAACTAAATTCCTTCTGAATCGCTTTATGGGCTTTGACTTACTCTCGAATTTTCAGAAACAAGTCGTACACTTTGCCGTTCGCCCACCGCAAAAACATTGCCCGTATCGGACTTACACCCCGCGGAAACCTCCTCCTCTCAATTGACGAAGATGGCCATGCAATCCTCACAAATTTGCCTCGTCGGATATCGATATATCATTTCTCGTTCCGATCATCGGTGACGGCGCTCACTTTCTCACCATCTGGTCGACACTTCGCCGTGGGCCTTGGTCGCAAGATCGAGGTCTGGCATGTCCCTTCCTCTCCCGATACCTCTGCCGAAGGCGAGCTCGAGTTCGCCCCCTTCGTTCGATATCACACTCACACCGGCCACTTCGATGATGTGAGGCATATCGAATGGTCAAGCGACTCTCGCTTCTTTCTCACAGCCTCCAAGGATCTCACGGCTCGGATATGGAGCTTAAACCCTGAAGAGGGCTTCACCCCCACCGTGCTCTCGGGTCACAAGCAGCCGGTGATTGGCGCCTGGTTTTCGGAGAACCAGGAGACCATCTATACTGTCAGTAAAGATGGTGCTGTATTTGACTGGCAGTATGTCAAGCCCGCCAACCGCATCGAGGATGACGACAAGATGCGCGACGACAACGATGACGATTCCGACATGCGCTGGCGCATCGTTCAACGGCACTACTTCATGCAAGGAGGCGCCCACGTCCGATGCGCTGCTTTCCATCCCGAGACCAACCTTTTGGTTGCTGGCTTTTCGAACGGTCTATTTGGCCTGTATGAAATGCCTGACTTCAACATGATTCACAAGTTGAGCATCTCTCAAAATGACATCGATTTTGTGACCATCAACAAGAGCGGAGAGTGGCTAGCGTTCGGCGCGTCAAAGCTGGGCCAGCTTTTGGTGTGGGAATGGCAATCCGAGTCGTACATCCTCAAACAACAAGGGCACTTTGACGCGATGAATTCACTCGTCTACTCACCCGACGGGCAACGGATCATTACGACTGCCGATGACGGCAAGATCAAGGTCTGGGATATCCAGTCTGGCTTCTGTATCGTTACCTTTACCGAGCATACCAGCGGCGTGACAGCTTGTGAGTTTGCGAAAAAGGGCAACGTCCTCTTCACGTCAAGTCTCGACGGTTCAATCCGCGCGTGGGATCTGATCCGATACCGAAACTTCCGAACCTTTACAGCCCCTACAAGATTGTCATTCTCCTGCATGGCAGTTGATCCCAGTGGCGAGGTCGTTGCTGCTGGATCTCTTGACTCGTTCGACATCCACATCTGGTCCGTCCAAACAGGGCAGCTGCTTGACCAACTATCAGGACATGAGGGTCCTGTATCATCTTTGGCCTTTTCACCCAACGGAACGTCCCTTGTCAGTGGTTCTTGGGACCGAACTGCTCGTATCTGGTCCATCTTTAGTCGAACCCAAACGAGCGAGCCCTTGCAGCTTCAGGCTGATGTACTCGACATGGCCATTCGGCCAGACTCGTTACAACTTGCGATATCAACACTAGACGGCCAATTGACATTCTGGTCAATGACAGATGCTGAGCAGGTCTCTGGTGTAGACGGACGGAGAGATGTTTCTGGTGGACGAAAACTCACAGACCGACGAACAGCGGCCAATATGGCTGGAACGAAAAGCTTCAACACCATCCGATACAGCACTGACGGTAGCTGCCTCCTGGCCGGTGGCAACAGCAAGTACATCTGTCTGTACTCGGTGACCACCATGGTACTGCTGAAGAAGTACACCGTCAGTGTGAACCTGTCTCTGTCTGGAACGCAAGAGTTCCTCAACAGCAAGCTGTTGACCGAGGCTGGTCCCGCTGGAGAGCTCGACGACCAAGAAGCATCGGACCGTGAGGATCGGGCGGACAACACCCTCCCAGGGTCAAAACGCGGTGACCCCTCGGCACGAAAGAAGGTCCCTGAAGTCCGCGTAACGGGCATCGGCTTCTCGCCATCTGGCACCGCCTTCTGCGCAGCATCAACGGAGGGGCTCCTTATCTACAGCCTGGATCAAGATCTCCAGTTCGATCCTTTCGACCTGAACATGGAAATCACACCTGCCTCGACCCTTGCGGTACTCGAGACTGACCGCGACTACCTCAAGGCGCTGGTCATGGCGTTCCGCCTCAACGAGGCCGGCCTCATCAAGCGGGTCTTCCAAGCCATCCCCGTATCCGACGTCTCCCTCGTTGTCGCCGATCTCCCAACCATCTACGTCTCACGCCTCCTGCGCTTCGTCGCCGCCCAGACCGAAGAGTCGCCGCACATCGAGTTCTGCCTCGTGTGGATCAAGGCCATCGTCGACAAGCACGGCGCCTGGCTCTCGGCGAACCGTGCAAAGGCGGATATCGAGCTCCGGGTCGTCGCACGAGCCGTGTCGAAGATGAGGGATGAGATCAGGAGGCTTGCGGATGAGAACGTGTACATGGTTGATTACCTCTTGGGACAGGCCGAGGACAAGGCTGGGAAGAAGGACGTCAAGTCATTGGATGCAGCTGGTGACAAGGATGTGGATGTGAAGCTCATGGCGGTTGACGGAGCGGAGTCGGAAGCTTCTGATGAATGGATTGGGTTAGATTAGACAGTCAATATGGTTCATAAAATACCCACGCATATCGTACAAGCCATGTTCTCCATGTGACAATCGCAGCTTTTTACCATATTTTACATCTTGGCCTTTGGAATATCATCCCAAGCATGTTCGAATCCAGCTGCTCTCACCCACATTGTATCAGTGTCTTGATTCGCGTCCAGCAGCAGATGCTGCGCCTTCAGCCAGTCCTCATCCTCCTTGATCTTGACCCATTCCCTGTCCTTGTAGGGCTTGAGCACCCTCTGCGTCAAGATCAGCGCCCTCGCCAATTTGACAGTGTGACCGTCATCTACAATCTTGTGAATCCGCGGGAGAAGCTCCTCCGGCTTGTCGACCACCTCATCCCCGCCCTTGGGTTCGTACTCGCGCAGCAAGTCCACGCGCAGAGCAGGGCAGCCACGGGCGGTGTAGTCGAGGAGATCCATGCGGATCTTGTTCTCGAGAAGGCGGGCTTTGGTAGAGGTTGGAATCCAGTCTTGAGCGTTGAGGGCGAGGAAGAAGGGAGCTGATGTTACATGGTGCCTTTGAGAGTTATCAGCCACCTGGATCATGATATGTATGCACTGGTGTATAAAGGAGGGGGCTTACATGAGGAAGAAGTCAAACTTGGGCGTATGGGGAGGATTGAAAGCCGCCCCTATGGCGACATATGCCGCTGAATGCATCATCTCCGCCGTCCTCTCCTCCAGCTCGCTCTCTTCAATCTTGACTCTGCGCGCCAAGCTGAGCATCTCATCCTTGGCGCGTCCCAGAACGCCGTCAAAGAGGCGCTGCGAATCCTCCCAATGAGCACTATTCTTAAGTTTCTCATTCTTGTCAATGTCCTCAAAAAGGCCGAGGATGGTCTTCATGGGCGGAGAATCACCCGAGCCTTCTGCAGCTGGATCGAGGAACACATTATACTTATTCTCATGGACGGCCGCCTGCGCAAGAGCCGCGGCAACGAGCATGGGCTGCTCCCACTCGATGCCGTAGAGAAGCTGGATGAGGGGATGGAGCAGCCCGCCAAAGAGGCGGTTCTGCATGTCGCGGCCACGCCCATCGTCCTTGAGGAGATACTCGCTGAGAACCTCGCGCCAGCCGATTCTCTGGATCTCGTCCTGGAAGAAGCGGAAGAAGGTGGCGTAGTTGCGGCCCTTGCCGAGGTAGGCGGACCAGTCGGAGCCATGCTCGAGCTTGTCGACGATGTCCTCCTTGGGCTTCATGGCTCTGAGCTGGTACGTAGAGTTTGCGTCGTAAGCAGCTTGGAGGTCATTAATAGATGCGCCGGTACCGTATAGAGTGAGAACATGGTGGACAATCTGGTGAGGGTTAGTGCATGACGAGACACTAACGATATTGATGATAAGTTACATGATCGTGAAATCCAGACTCGTTGAAAAAGACATGGTGGTCCTGGTTTTTGTCAGTAAGTGAATCTCTTTGGAATGGCGGTCGAGTATTCTCATACTTCAAGATCCCTCTGGAGCAAGTCAGACACTTTGGATGCCTCATCCTTCCCAAGCTTCATGCCCAACAGCCCAGCATCGTCGGGCCCAACCTGGATCTTAAACGGAGTAGCCATGGTGCTGAGTCTCAAGTATCTCGTGGTAGCGTTAGTGACTGCGGGTGGTCTCGTGAGACTCTGTCTAAAGACTCTCAGAGCTCGCGATGCCAACATCAGAAACCGGAGAGGCGAAGCCCCTGTATTTATATGCGTTCAAGGTGGTACCAGACGGGCCTCTTTGTTCCAATCGGATAATCTCACGCACAGGCAAATCCTGCAACTCAACACCCGGGTTTTTCTTACTTCATAACTACTCCCCCTCTTCAGTCTCGTGACGATGTGTTCACTCTGTTTAGAGATGGGCTGACAAATAACGGGAGAAGCCCGGTCTCGGACTTTCAAGGCTTGTAAGCGCGAAGCACGAGTTGACTAATATGATGCCTTTCAAAGTATCATTAAATGGCAATATTGACGTAGTTAGTTGTAATGAACTCACTAGCCATGGAAAGCTCTCGGCATGGTTTTGCTACCCCGGATTTGATTTCGAGGCCAAGAGGCAGACTGACATCATCAGAAGGTCGTGTTGCAGATGCCCCGCTCTTCGGAACACTCCAAATTCCGAGATTTGCCATAGCTGACATCTCGAGTCTTTGAAACATTTCTGTGGAAAACGTGATTGGCCAATTTATTGCTTTAATTCTCCTTCATCGATGAGATGCTGAAGAATGTTATGTTCATCTAATCCTTGTCTAACCAGATAGCTCCCGTCTATCAACTAACTTTTTGGGAATCACAAAGAAAAGTTTAATCATCAACGCGTCGCAACATTAGATCGCAGAGTAAGCTTAAGCCTTGCGCTTCTTGCTGGGAGCATCGTCCTCCTCATCCTCATCCGAGTCCTCGTCCATCTCCTCAAACTCGAGATCGCTAGGGATGTCATCGGCCTCCTGGGCATTGGCTGTGAAGCGTTAGCAGCTGCTTGTTGGTGTGGAAGGGGAACTGGAAGGGTGAAACATACTGAAGTACTTGATGGCACCGGGCCACAGATCCTCGGCGATGCACACAGCAACGTCGTCGGCGGTGGGGAAGATCTCGAGCTCGTACTCGTCGTCCTCGTCATCCTCATCCATGGCGTCCTCCTCGGTCTCCTTGCCCTCCTTGCGGGCCTGGCGCTTCTCCTGGTCAATCTTGCGGGCCTCCTTGTCCTCCTCCTCGGAGATCTTGCGTCCGCGGAAGCCGAACCAGGCGAAGAAGCTGACGCCACCCATGCCGGTCTCCTCCATAAGGGCAAGCAGGGCCTTGGTGTTCTTGGTCTCGCCAGTTGTACCGGCCTTCTCCTCGTCGTAGACCTTCTTGGCCAGGCTCAGCATGCCGCCGGTAAGGTCCTTGCCCTCCTTCCACTTGATGTCGATGGGCTCCGAGACAAGACCGGCCCAGCCGTCCTTGGCGTAGCGCCAGTAGAACTTCTTCTCGAGCACCTTGTCCTCAAAGTACTCGTTCTCCTTGAACTCCCACTTGATGGAAATGCTGCGAGGGTCGCCCTTGGGGAGCTCGAAGCGCTCGACAGTGAGGTTCTCAAGAGAGTTGAGGAGGACCTCGGAGTCGGTGGGCTGGATGTACTCGTCAATGTCGGGGGGCGACTGCTCAAAGACAAGAGGCCAGAACTGGGGGATCTTGGCGATGACCTCCTGACGCTTGACATAGATGTCCTTGGAAAGCTTATCCTGCTGACGGACTGCGTGGCGGTTAGCGTCTGTTTGACAGAGGTATGCTATAGGCTTGAGTGAAGAAGCGTTCATTGTGCTGTTTGCACAACCAACAAGAAAGAAGGTAAAGCGCTGTTTGCGCATCCAAGACGAACGAGGATAGCGTATCAAGTGATTGACTCACGAATCTCGACCTCGACCTCCTCAAAGTCATCCTCGATGCCCTGGAGCTTCTCGTAAGTCATGAGAGCCTCCTTGAGGTTCTCGTCTTGCAGGTCACCGGCAGACATGGTTGCTGTGTGTATGTGTGTACTTGGAAGAAGCTGGGAGTATCCAAATTCAACAAAAAACTACCCGGAAGAAATCAACTTCGAGGTATAAGTAAAGGGGTATCTGAACAGAGCAACGATGGAAAAGATGAAAAGTTTTTCTAGGGAGAAGAAGATCGGTGTGCGAGTGGGAGCTATTTTATTTAGTAAACTAATTAATTAATGGAGCTCCAGCAGCAGAAAAACTTTGCCAGAGCAACGGAGGCAAGTTTATCTGGAAAGCTCTTTCCAAGCCTGCAGCGGTGAAATCTTTTTGGTGGGGGTTCGTTCTGATGTCATTGGCCACCTCCGAGTCCCCGCAGGACCCCTGTTTTTTTTTGTTCTTTTTCTTCTTGTTCCCTAAGGGACCCGCCGCACCAAGCAAAACCCTTTAAGAATTTGCGGCAACGCAGCGGCTTTAGTGGCCCATGTGCCGGAAATCTCCACTGAAAATGGAAGCTTCAAGGTTTAGATGGGCACCATTACAGGGGGGTTTCGTCCTACTAACAGCACTTAGCGGGGTATCCTGGGCCTCCACTGCTTCGGTAGCCAGTCGTTTTCTTGGTGATCGGCACCTGGGCAAACAAGTTGAAGCTCTGGGCCTCAACACCACAAGTCGAGTATCAACAAGCAAACAGCAGACCCCGTTGGAGTCACGCTCCATACCTGGGGCTTCTGTTTGTGAACAGTAGTAAAGTCTTGCCTTTCCAATCTGTTCGCTTCCCCAACGGAGGAACAATGGCATCTCAATTGCTGTGTAAGTCAATCATCGCTGCCCGCCAATATGGCGTCGTTTCCCGGGAAAACCACAGAGGCATATCTGCCCAATTGGAATGATCAAGCCTCCCTCTTTCCTTCTTCTCAAAATCACAATCTTGCGAGCATCACCCTTGCGAGTCATTATTCTCATTCTCTGTTCCCGGTGATAACCAAGCTTCAACGACCTGTCCAACTGCCGAGCTGCTCTCATCCACTCATCAAACCATGGCTCCTCAGCTAGACATTTACCCCAAGGCGATTCCCCTCGAGGTCACCGTCTACGGCGCCGAGAACGCAGTCAAGGCCTCAACCTACGGAGCCAAGCGTCTCCTCCTCAGCCGCAAGGGCTCGCTCCCCGATGGGGGCCTCACCCCTCTCGTCGAGGAGCTCCAGGAGCTCAAGGACAAGGTCCACATCCCCATCAGCTGTACCATCCGTCCCCGCGGAGCTCCGGACCCGGCCATGCCTGGCGAGCTCCACGACCACATCTACTCCAACCACGAGTTCGCCCAGATGAGCGACGCCATCGCCAAGCTCAAGTACGCCGGCGTCATGAACCCCATCCGCGGCGACTCCTTTGTCTTTGGCTGCGTCAAGCGCAACCACGAGGGCAGAACTGAAGCGGACCGTCAGAAGATTGTCATCGACCGCAACTACTGCCGCTTCCTCGTCCAGCTGGCCAAGCCCTACGGCTGCGTCTTCAACCGCGCCTTTGACCACTTCGCCGAGAGTGAGGATTGGAGAGAAGCCATTGCTGAGGTCAAGGAACTGGGATTCAACGGTGTCATGACCGCCGGTGGACAGGGCACCTTTAACTACCACGTCGACACGCTCGCCGCCATGTGCCACCGCCTCTCCGATCTTCAGCTCATCGTCGCCGGCGGAGTCTTCTGCCGCGAGATCAAGAAGCTCCGCAAGCGTGTCCACGATTTCAACGTTCACACCATCTGGATGAACGGCCAGTGCCTTAACGCTTCAGAGCATCACGATCCCGAGACTACGGACGTCAATGGAGTCATGGGGCTGGTCGATCAGCTCGGTCTCGACACTGAGGACTGGAAGTCCCCCTACGACATTGGCAAGCAGTACTACTACTGATTGCCTTTCTCTCGCTCCCGACGAAGAAACTGGTGTGGTGGTAACGGAGGAGAACTGTGGCTTTACGACATCACGAGCTACGACTAACGACTAACGACTAACGATTAACGACTTATGAGGCGTCATCGAAGCCTTTTTGGAATTTACTGTCAATGTGGCCCAGGAAGGGAGGGGCAAAGCCTGACATGGCATTCAAGAACAACATTGCAGAGAAGACTACTGCCTACTAGATAGCCAGTATATACCGAATCGCAATTCAACTACAACTTTTGTGATTTATATCTTGAAACCAAGTGAGACCTCACACGTAATTACTACATTTTCTTCTTCATAAGCCACGCAGCGCTTGCATCTCTACCATCTACAATTATACATCGTTCGTCTCTTCGTAAACCCCCCACTCCCACCAGCTTTGATCGTAGTACAACCCCTCTCTAAGGGTCGTAGACGTTGCCAGATTCATCCTCGTTGCGGCCCAGACCCAGACAGTTGGCAATCTTGTAAAAGATGTCAATGTTGTTGAAGGTGCCGCTGAAGGTGTTCTGGCAGGGACCCCAGGCGTAGACGGGGACGTCGGTGAGCGAGTGGACGCCCTGGGCCTCCTCGGTGCCGATGGTGCCGTTGACCACGAAGCCCTTGGGCGAATCCTCGGGGTTGGCGTAGTACTCGCCGCTGTCCTCGACAATCTCGACAGCGGGCTCACGGGGGCCGTTCTTGCGGACCTTGTAGTCCTCACGGTGGTCGGGGGCTGCACCAACACCACCGGCGATGGCGTAGCGGGGCTCCCAGTTGACGGGGAAGTTGTGGCCAGTGCCGTACTCGAGACCCTTCTTCTTCTGGGTGTACTGAGACTGGCCAGAGGCGTGGTAGGTACCAACGGCACGGCGCTTGGCGCGGTCGTCCTCCTGCTCGGTGAGGTACTTGGTATCGGCAGAGCCCCAGACACTGGAGTTTGTTAGTCATTGCCACACTCAAGAGAAACACAAGCTTGGAAAACTCACTCGAAGCCGTGACCGTGGTCAGCAGAGACGATGACAAGAGTATCGTCGAGGATGTCGAGCTTGGCAAGCTTCTCAATGGTAGCACGGATGGTGTCATCGAGCTCGAGAAGATCGCCGAGAGCACGGTCGTAGTCAAGGGCGTGCATCTGCTTATCAACAGAGGCAGCCTCAGACATGAGGAAGAAACCCTTGTCCTTGCCACGAGTGCTGAGGATGTCAATGGCCTTGAGGGTCATGTCCTTGAGGCCGGGCAGGTCAGTAGCATCACCCTTGCCACCGGTGGGGTTGTTGTCGAGACCCTCAATGTTGTCAGTGTAGACGTTGCGGTCCAGCCAGACAGGCAAGTTGCTCTGGCAGAAGACACCGAGGGCTCGCTTGCTCTTGTCGGCCTTCATGAGAGAGGTCTTGTTCAGGCTGACGCTGTAACCCTTCTTAGCGAACTCGGCGTAGTAGTCCTTGCCCTTGTAAGACTCATCACCGGCAAAGAACTGCTCAGCACCACCGCCGAAGAAGACATCGGGGCCACCGTGGTTGGTCCAGGAGTAGTTGGTGTTTCCGCGGAGAGCCTGGTCGATCAGGGGACCGTATTGGCTTCGGGCACGGGTGTGGCCAGTCAGAGCAATGGGAGTAGCATCCGCAAGGTAAGCGGTTGAGACAGCACCCCAAGCACCGCCCTTGGTCGAGTTAGTAGATGATGCATTCTGTCAAGTTTTGTCAACTTACCACGACACGCTTGAAGATCTCGACAATGGTCTCGACCTTGGGGTCATCAAAAGGATCGGGAGAAGAGTCAGCATAGACACTGGTCCCATGTTAGCCAATGGCACTGGAAAATCGGGAGCACGTTCACAAACCCCATCGCATTGACGGTGCTCTTGTGGCCGGTGTAAAGAGCCGAGGCCGAGTTGGCAGAGTCGGTGATGTAGCTGTCGATAGAGTGGGTCATCTGATGGCCGAGGACGGGGAACTCGTCCATCTTCATCAAAGTCTGGTATTTGCCGTTGATGCTCTTGTGTCCCAAGAGACGAGCAGCAGTGATCTTGTGATACTGTTAGCTTTCATGACACGCATATCCGCCTCTGGTGCGACTGTATGGTTTGGCAAAGCTTACCATGTTGGTAGTCATGCCGTCTCCGATAAAGAAGATGACGTTCTTGGCCTTGCGCTTTGAGCGGAGGTCGCGGACAGTCCACTCAGCAGTGGTCTTTTCGCCGTCGTAGTACTGCAGAGTGACGGTGTATTTGCCGGGCTCGTTGATCGCAAGCTTGCGGTAGGCCTTGGAGGCGACGTTGACGATCGTGGCCTTGTCCTTATCCTCGGCAAACAGATCCTCGTACCACGAAAAGTCCCAGGTCTCGACCTTGGGCTCCTTGATGCCAAAGGCCTTTGCAAAGTCCTTGGGCTTGCCGCCATCCTTGGCAATGGTCACCTTGAACTTCTTGTCGGGCTTGCCATCATGGGCAGCCTCGGAGCCGTTGAGGGGAGCGTGAACCTCGACACGGAGGTCGAAAAGCTGGCCGGGGAGGAAGTCGCTCTGGTCCGGGGGAAGAACGCAGCCGAACTTGGGACAGGTGCCCAGACGCTGGTAAGTCTGGGCAGAGACAGCGGCGAGCGAGGCCGCAAGGGCGGCAATGGCGTTGAGCTTGACCATTGTGTGGTGAAGCTGGAAGTCCAATCTAGAGATTGAACGCACTGGGAGCTTCCTGGTGTGAAGGTGGGAGAGGCGAGGCTTAAGCAGCTTAAAGGAGCTCCAAGTCCAAGCTTAGACTTTTGCGAAGGGTTGCATCCTTTATAACCGTTTAGACTTCGTGGTAGCAGGCCGCGACGATCCCACGTGGATAGCTGCAGCTTCCTGCTGTAGGGAAGTCATCTCCGTCCCTTGATCTTTGAAAGCACAGCAAGCAAGTCGTTGAACCATGTAATCGGCCATTCGGCTTCCACAGTGGGCCAAGGCGACGAGACTTTTTGATGGACTGGGGCAATCACCAACCACAAAGCTCTGAGCCAATTGAGACTGGGAGACGGACATGATCCATTACAAACATGGGTTGGATCGACAGGATGAGTGAGACCAGTTCCATCGCGTTGGGATACAAAAGTCCGTCGGCACCGTTGCATCGACAGAGCAATTGGCGCCTCATAGTGAGCGAAGCTGGCACGTGTGTGAGCTCTGCCGGCCCCGCCGCTCGCAAAGAGCCCATCTCTGCTTGTCAGTCCATCGATGCCTGTCGATGCCTGTCGATGCCCTACTGCGTATCCGTACAGCGGGGGCCCGTGGCGTCGTGTGAGCAGAGCAGGTCAATCATCCTTCGCCGTAGGCCCCAGGTGCCATGAGTACCCATGATAGGTCGTGCTGCATAGCACCTTTGCACCATCGGGGCAGTCCTTGGCACTTGGCAATCCCGTGTCCGTCAGCCAAGATGGGGGTTCAATGTCCAAAGTCGTTGACCGAAAGAGAGCAGGGAATAAACAACAGAGCTAACAAGAGCTTGTCCCCGCAACGCCCGGTTCTTGTTAGC
>JADBHU010000806.1:0-32984 GCA_017140155.1 Fusarium devonianum
CCCTTGCCCATATTTCAAGCTCATGGAGGCGGGAATAAAACCAGGGTCATTTCCCGATTGTCCGGTCTCGTCGACTGAGCGAGCACCTGTGTCAGTTGCAAGAACAGCCAACATCATGGATACGGAGTCAGCGAACAACACGGTTACTGATGATGGCTTCGAGAAATCACATACGCCCCGTAATTTATGGGCCGGCGAAGATGATGATACGAGGCGGAAGAGACCTCGACTTTCTGCTGAAGGAAGTGCTGGAGGTGGCCCAGGACGGAAATCTAAAGCATGTGAGTCAAAAGCATTGTCAGCAAAAAGAAAAACGTTACTGACAATGCTGCAGGTATTGAGTGCAGAAAATTGAAGATGCGATGCGAAGTATCTTCAGTGGACCGCAAATGCCGCCATTGCCTCCGACGCAAGGTCGAGTGCGTGTTCAAGCCGGCAAGTGGCGCCTCAGGTAACGGAGATGACCTGAATACTACTGCTATAGAGAGATACGAGTAAGAAAATCCGAGATCAATCCTCATCAAAGAGTACTGAACCATTGGCAGGCACAAAATTGACTCTATGAGGCACGAGATAGAGCTGATGCGCCAAAGCCTCGAGTCACTGGTCGCGCAAAAGCAGCAACCACAGGTCGCACCAGAACGTCGTGGTCTTACAGCTCCGAACCCTCCAACCGCTACTCCTGCGAATACCACGAGTCCCACTGGATTGTCCACGCGCGAGGATAATACCCAGATGGCCATGACCCGCGAGAACTCTGTCGACCCGACACTGAGTGAGGATCAAAGGAACGGAGCTGTGACTGTCGAAGAACCCATGAGCAGCCTTTATGAAGTGACCAGGCTTCGGAACATTAGGAGTAATCGAGCCAATGCAGTACGGCCACAGCCCGGAGACCAAGATGAACTGAATGACTTTATCTCCAGGGGTGTCATTTCCGAACACGAGGCTGAGGAACTGTACGAGACGTGAGTAAGATTGTTGGGCTATCGTGAACTTCAAGGCTGATGTGCGGCTCTTAGCTTTCATATGTCTCTGAATCATTACCTATGGGTTGGCCTTGAGCAAACTCACCCGTCGTTTTCGTCAGTTCGCAAGTCTTCCGAACTGCTTACAGCAACAATCCTTGCAGTCACTGCTCTGCATATCCCTACGAGCGCCGAAACGTTTGACAAGTGCTACAAAGAGTTCTTAGCTCTAATCTCGTCTTCAATGTTCTCCCGGTACCACAGCATCGACGACGTCCGCGGCCTCTGCATTGCCGCGTTTTGGCTTTCCGAGGTGTCCTGGAAGCTATCCGGCCACGCTATACGTATTGCCACCGAGCTTAATATTCACCAGTCATTTGCAAAGGCTTTAGAAGGGGATAAGGAGCATTTTCTGAGGGCACGGCTGTGGTACATGTTATATGTCTGTGACCACCACTTCAGTATTGCCTACGGCCGCCCGCCGATGATTGCCGAATCGACTCAGATCCGAGAGCACGAGCTATTCCTCGCCTCACCCTTTGCAGGCCCTCTCGACGCTAGGATTCTCTCACAAGTGGCGCTTATGCAGATTCTTACACGGGTTTACGACCGCTTCGGGCAACGTCGCCTCCCTGACCCCAATCAAGTTCGATATGGCACAAATGGAGGTTCACATGATTCATCTGCGGATATGCTCGACGAAGAGGACTTTGCCGACCTTCGAAACTTCAACCTTGAGATCGAACAATGGCGCATGAGATGGTACGCTCGGCAGCAAAGCAACAACTTCATAGGGAGTTTCCCGCCAAAGGGGATCATTCTTTACAGCTACTTCGCTAAGCTTCAGCTAAACATCCTCGCTGTGAGGGGTGTGAGTCTCAATTCGGGAAACCTCTCCACTGAGAGAAAGGAGTTCACAAACATGGCCATCTCTGCGGCTGCAAGCATCCTGACATTTGTCCTGGAAGAAGATGACCTGAGACGAGCTCTCGTTGGCACGCCGCTCTACGTCCACACCATGATTGCCTTTGCGTCCGTCTTTTTGATGAAGGTCGCCACCAAGTGGAATCGGATCATGGGTTTCAACATCGAGCATAGCTATTTAAACGTATCACATCTCTTGGAGAAGATGATCGTCCTGCTCAAAAGCTCCGTAACATCAGATCGGCATGTCTTGCACCACATTGCAGCAGGTCTAGAGCAGATGTTACTGAAGATGACTGCCGAGGGTGATAGTGAAGAAAGTTCTAGGCCGCAGCCCGCGTCTCAATCGGAGCATTTTGGCTACCAGAAGGAAGCGAATTATGTTACGCCAGCGCCAGGTCTCGCGTACGGGGCTACGGCTGATCCCTTTCCGCTCCAAAGATGGGATACATACGCGCAACAGCCATCTCAGGATTTCTTTGGGGATGGATTAACTATCATGAACGATAACCTCCTGTACGAGGCTTTTGGTGCGGAATCATCGAGCGATGTTTATAGTTTCTTGACGAGTCACTTTCAATAGCTAGGGTTGCCGTTAAAGCAATTGGCGACTGTCCTTGACATGTTTCATTCTGCTTCAATAACCTGGGAACGAGTAGTCCCTGTAATAGAAAAGGGGTTCTCACGACGGCCACATTTGAGTTTAGTTTGATAATCACTGAAGACTATCCTCGGCATGTATATCAAGTCTTGGAGAGATTTCTTTCGATCTGGTTTCGGTCTAACAAAATGCCAAGTCTAAACTTTCCATCCTTGGACCACTTCGTACAAGGTATCATCTGTTCCAACGTTGCCCGGAAACACAACATAAGGCAAACCAGGCCATTTTGACTCAAGCTCGTCACACCTCCAAAGCGGCACACCTGGTGCAGCTTGTCCAACGATGAGGGCCCGCTTCATCCCCAAACCCTTGGTAGCCATGTCCGATGATGTGATGCCGCCCTTTGCAATGATATATCGCGGCTTCTGCTCAAACTTCTGCAAAAACGTGACGAGTGCACTTGCAACAGTAGATCCAATGTCCAGACTCTTAGCCTCATCCTCACCTACAACCAAGTCTCGGCTGGTCATGACAAGCACATCCCGCCCTCTTTTGATTTCTCCCTCTGCTTGAAGAAGTGCACCCTGAACTTCTTTCGAAGCATCTTCGGATGACTGGAGAAGTTTGCGAACATTGAGGATGATACTGGTGAGGTACTTGCCAGATCGATCGCGAAGTGACGTGAGTTGCGCAGTTGTCTTTGGCACATAGGAACCTGCAATGATCAAGCCACCTGCATCACCAGACAGATGCAGCTGGCTCGCTGAAAGTGGAGGTATAGACGGAATTGCGAGTCGAGCGGATACAAAAGCTGCGCCAGTGCGAAAGAGGAAGCGTTTGCCGGAGTTGGACGCCTGGATCAATGCTGCGACAACAACGTCGACGTCCTCATCTGCAGCTGCGTTGACGATGATCACAGGCCGTTGTCCTTTGGCATCCTCCAGCAGCTGCTTGTGCACCGCTTCAACTCCGCCAGTCCGAACTGTGTCTAGACTGATTGAAGTGATTCGTTCTGTCGATATGGCGCCCTTTGTCTTTTCCACGATGTAATCTCTTAAGTTCGAGTTCTTGTACCCAAAGGTCGCGTCCTTGGCAAAGGGAGTTTGCGCCGCAGGAACAAGTTTATCTCCCTCTTGTACGTAGTGGATATCGTTGATGGTGTATCTGCCGCCCTGCAAGAAGAATGGGCAGAGAATCCATGCATCAGCAGCTCCAAGCACATCCTCAACAGCCTCTGCCTCTAACGGAAAATGACCGCGCAGCGTCGAGTCGCTTCTGAGAACGACCTCAAATGCGGCATCAGTCTCTTTCGATGCGACTTGTAGGTTAGTGCAAATCTCTGTGATGAGACCCCGAGCCTGTTGAGGGTGCATCGCTCGTGAGTTGGTCAGGATGAAGAATCCGCCGCCAGCTGAGGTCTGCTTAAACTCCTTCACTAGGCGTGGTACATCCCAAACCGTTAAAATATTGACATCGTGGCAAGTCTGAGTGCCGGTTGGGTCATCATCGAGGACGACGAGTATCGGAACTTTGGTGGATGAATCCTCAAGGCTTTGCCGAACCCGAGTTCGGAGGTCGTTGGCTGTTACTGGAGGGAGGGACGATAGGGTCGTACTTCGGTCGAGAACAGTAACGTTTGTCATATTTGGACGCTTGTAGATTGCAGGCTCTATTTGGTTGAGAAATGGTACTGGGGTTTACTGGATGCTAAAATGCGTTGATATCGAGAATAAATGCCACAAAGAGTATACAACGACCGGCGCTACAAAGGTCAAATACGAGGTACGTCGGCATTTGGAAATGGCAGCGGGGATAAGAAGACCAAGCGAGAGCTGCGAAGGTGCTTAGTAAAATCCAGCATTATCCGATAACCCGAGGGAGGCTCCAGAATGCACCTCAACACTCAAGCGGGGATGCCGGAGTCATTTCCCGGCTCGGCTTCTGAGAAACAATGGAATCAGTTCCACCTTGTGATTGATACCAGTGTTTGTCGACAAATCTAGCAAAGCCTCTTCTTTTCTCCTAAACTTTTGATGCACAAATGATCGTCAAACGTGGACGACCGAGTTTGTCTTCTCGTCCTACGGTAAGCCACGCAATCAGTCACGTAACAGCTCCTGCCTGAATCTTTTGCCTTGCCTGGTTAAATAGTGTCAGAGTCACTATCAACTGCATTTTCAGTTGGCCTTTGTTGATTCAATGGCCATTGTTAGTCTCGTGTATCGGACCTTTCGAAAGCGAATCACTGTCCATCCCGAACAAGCGCCTTTGGACAAACACGGCCTCGATCAAAGGAAGCACAGGTGAAAACTCACCAAATTTGGCATTCTTTGAAACACAGTGTTGAGTTTGTGACGTCTTCGGAACATTACCAGTGCCAGTGAACAATAGCCAATCTATCATTATAAATACTACCTTTCCGCACATAAGTTGCCGGCTTCTCTCTGTCGCTATCATCTCTTTTCCGAGCCTGGACGAAGCTCATCGAAACGTCTTCTATCCTGTATCAAAACCCTCCGAATCACGAATTATTTCTGGCTTCCGTCACCATGCCTGATTTTCGACCTCTTTTCTGCTGGGCTAGAGTACTAACAGCATGCTGCCTAGGTCGCCGCAAAGACCCCAAACCAGAAGAGCTATCCACCACGTTTCAGGATTATGAATACACTCCTGCGCACATGATTGTCCTTCGCCATCCCGATGACTTCGAACTGAGAGATGATGATTATGCGAAGTGAGAAAAGACCAAGATTGCCTCTCTAGAGGTTCTGCGAGCCTTTGATCAGGTATTCTGGTATCCTGATGTTGAGGCCATTAAAAAATGCGAAGAAATGGTTTCCACAGCTGGAATTGGGATAAGGCTTGAACGGGAATAATAGTAGATTGTCGCCCTCAATAACATCAACTTCAGAATGCGTTCGCGCCAAGTCTTAATATTATGCGTTTACTAAAGTTTTTTATTATAGTATTACGAGTAGATATACCAATATTTGAGCAGTATGAGAGCTGGTTTGTACGAGAGTTAAAATATCATGCAACCAACTATCGTAATTTCGCGGTTTGGCCTTTGCGTAAAAGTACATGCTACGAGTCACTTTTTCTGATGTTTTTCATTAGGTTTATATGAAAGAACCACAGACCAATGAAAGCGTATGTGCGCCCTAATATTATCTAATCTATATCATGCTTTCCGTACTTGATATTGGTGATACTACCTACAATATACTTTGAACTCAAAACATTCCCAACTTCCTATAGCCAGGGTAGACTTCTTATCTAAGCCTTCCATCCGCTGGCTGAAGCTTCTGGGGATCCTGAAGCATTTCCCGAAGAATTATACTTTTATCGTGTTCGGGCCTGTAGACCCTGGTGTGTGCATTCAACTGCTCCTCCACCTCCGCAATCAGACCTGCGAGGCGCGATTGATTTACCACTGGGCCCTTTGCTCTGATAGCTTAGCATGTAGTTCTGACACTGGGTTCGTTGTTCGGACAGCTGAGCTTGTAGTTCCGATCTCTTGGCGAGCTGATCGGCGAGAAGCCGTGTCGGATACGCCTCTTGGCCATACCATCGCCCTGACGTCTCGAGGCTTTGTTGAAAGTACTCCATCGCTTCTGCAAAATAACCTCGCGCATCTGAAATAAACCCAAGGCAAGTCGCAATATATAACACAAGGGGGTCCCCAAGACCGAAGACCCTTTTGATACATTCTAAAGTGTCTCGACCTATCTGTTGGGCTTCTTCGAGCTTCCCCTGCGTTTGCAACTCACACGCAAGATCGCAGGAAGTATTCAGCGTATCACGATGCTCATGGCCCAGAGTACGCTTCCTTACTGCAAGCACTGATCGACACACTTGCTCAGATTCGTCATGCTTTCCATGATCTCGCAAAGTATGGCCAAGCTCGATCATAAAAGCCAGCACGCGCGGGTGCTCAGGGCCGAGCCTATGTCTTGCTCGTTGAATCAAGAGTCGATGGGCTTGCTCAGATTCCCCATATTGTCCCTGCTTACTTAAAAGCATCCCGATATTACCAAAACTTTCCAAGCTTTCGATATGATCTGGGCCGTTTGCCTTTATCGCTGTCCTAAGTCTTGCTCGATATACCTTCTCTGCTTCTGTGAGCTTATTTTGATGCACCAAAACATCCCCTAACATTTCCAGAGCTTTCCATCTTGTGAGATGCTCTGGTTCAGCCACCCTGTCTAAGACTCGTAGGGCTCGACGCAACTGCTGCTCTGCCTGCACATATTGGTCATGGGAAAAATGGGTCCATCCTACACGTAATGCAACATGAACCCACACTAAGATATCTTTGCCATCGCGTGGCTCTTCGGTAACGATTGCTTCAACATGGAGACTCAAAGCTCGGCGGACCGGCAAGTTTATGACGCGTTCGAACTTGTTGTGTCGTACTGACCGAATATCACGAGGTAGAATTCTTGTCTCCACTCATGGTATCTTTTTGTTCCAAGCTGTCTTCCGTTGTTGGACAAGCACAGCCGCCTTCGCATGCAGAACTGTACGAGAGGATGCATTTCCAATACATTCTCTTCTGTAGTAACGGAAACGAATGAGTACCCACGCAGTACTTCGAGATCTTCGTCGAGCTCGTCTTGATCAGGATTTTTCTTGCAGGGTTCCCTGCTCCCGCGGCGCGAATTATTCATCCAAGAGCCGCTTGACCATTCGAGCACAAAAAGAGGAATTCGTTGAGGATTGAAAAAGCTCATAAAGGCGAGAAGGCCGGCGGCTGATGGTCTTTCGCGTTCTACTTGGTCGAACGTGATCTGCCATGTACCAAGAATAGAATTAGAAGCAGACTCGTCTCGCTGAAGACCGGGTGCTTCTTTCTTTAGGATAACCTCTCTGCTGTCGTCATTCGCTTGGAACTTGGTCAGATATGTTGCTACTGACTCAAGTGGTGTCCTGCGTCGGATGAAGGCGGCAGCTTGGACAATTGCCAGTGGCATCCAACCTAGAGCTTCAACCAGTTTTGCCATATCAGAGTCATTCTGGTTCTCCTCGCCAAGTTTACCCGCAAAAAGGTGCAGAGCTTGGTTGGGAGTCATGGGTGCCACTTGGTAGATATTCTCCAACCCAGCAAGCCTCTCTGCTGCTTGCTGGTTGCGAGACGTGATCAAGATGGACCCGCGGCCGGTCTTTGGCAAGTATCTCGCCATGGGTCTGTCATCTTTGGGGTCAAAGAACACATCAACAGTATCAACGTTGTCAAGGATCATCAGCCACGGCCCGTTTTCTTCATCGCACAACCAGGTTTGCACGAGTAGAAGCGGGTCACCCTTAGGATCGTCCCGCCCCAGGAGCTGCAGTCTTTCCGCGAAGGCTCGATAGTTCTCCTCAAAACGAGCCTTTGAGCTCGCATGTACCCAAAAAATCCAGACGTTGGGTGATTCTTGACGGATACGATGCGCGTGGTGAATGGCAATTTGTGATTTCCTTGTAAAAGTTAGCACCATCAACTGCTTGGATCAGGATAGAAATAACCCACCCAGAGCCTCCGAGGCCAACAAGTGCCGCACGACTGGGTGGCCGATCTGTCATAGATTTTACCCAAGTTTGAACATCCTCCCTCTTGATGTACCCTGGATCAGGGGGGAATGGGACGTTTGAAAATGGTCGAAGATGTTTTGGCAGGGTCTCATCAAGACCTATCATGAACTTGTTACTACTATCCCTTTGAAGACATGCAAGACAAAGCTCACTCACCACCATCATTGGCCACTCGCCTAGGTTGAGCTTGATCAGTGAGAATGTACCGTTCAAGAACCGCCTTGGACGCCGATGCTGCCGTCGCAGCGGCAAAGTTCTGCCACCCTTTGGGCTTGTGGCTGTCGCCATAGTCACATGCGCCTTTGATGACGATGCAAGGCACCTCGTCCCAGACTCCAGCGCCCTCCATCTCGAAAGCGATTGCGGCTGTTTGTTCTGAGATTCTGTCCCGGTCGGCAGCAGATTTGAGGACCATGCCTCCAGACGCTACAGTCCCGATGTGTACTACAATCTCCGGGTTTTCGTGGCCCTCTGGAACGCTGATCTGCAACTGTGGTCCATGGCGCTTCCTCTTGACTAGACGGTCCTCTTTGCATCTAAGCTTTTCGCATGACAGATTGAATACTTCGCCACAAACTTGATCCGAGTCACCGGCACAGTTTTGGCAGACACATGTTGGTGATAATTGATGCTTGTGACGATAATCTGATTCGAAGAGCCTGTCCTGCGCTACTCCGGGGTAGTTGTACTTGCCCACGAGAAGAGCCAGTCGAATCCCTCCATAACTCGAACGCATGCTTTTCGTGAAATTCGTACCTATTGGGGGGTATTACTTGTTTACGGCCTTTCAAGTCTACCAAGTAGGCGGCATCTCAAGCTTTGCCTTGATTCAACGACACGCCATAATCTCGACGCCCTGGCTCATCAGGATATATGGGACTTGAAATGATTGACGTCTGAACAGAAATACAAGCGCTGCATGCTTGAAACTATCATCAGCTTTAGAATCATTCGATCTCTGGGAGTTGAGCATGGGATGTATGTAGTGTTCCCTCATTCGCCATCAAATATCGCATCACAAAGGGGTAGGTAGAGCAATGCGGGTGTGTCAGAGAAGGATGCATATATATACTGCTGCCATCAAATCGCTAAATGGACAAAGTAGAGGCTATTATAAATTCCACAAATAAAAAGGGAAACATTGCGCGCTATGAAGCATTCTCCCCACGCGCGGAGCCGTCACGCCAGGCATCGTGAACGTCGCGTGAGAACTGAGCTGTCAAGTCTCGGATCTTACTGTTCAGTTCCTGTCAGCTCATTACAACAATAGTCAAGGAAGCTTGACTCGCAGAAGGTTGGATGCACAGGGGTGTACGTACTTGAGCTTTGAGAGGTCGACGTCCAGCGCGACCACAGATGAGAGATCGGAGCAGTGGCTATTAGTTCTTGCATTCTCGTGCGCCTCTAGCACAGCTTGCTGTATTTGCCGACTTTCCACCAAGGCGTCCGTCAACTGGGCCCAGGCCTGCGCAGCCTGAATTAGGTACTCTCCCATATCGTTGACGAGATTTTTTGCCTGGTCGGTGGAGGCAGGTTCTCTTGTCATTGTATGAGAGGCAATCTCCAGACGCTGAACAAGGAGCAGTAGGCTTTGGACCGATTCTGGATCGTGCTCGGACTTGACGAGTGCAGAACTCTTTGGAGTGGTCATCGGAACTTTCGTAGAAGCTGGTGGGGCCTGGAAATGTTAGATGTTTCCCGGGCATGCAGGGCATGTAGACTCACAGCGAAACTTGGATTGGGGCAGGTTATTTTCAAGTAAGCCTTGGGAATAGTGTATTGAGAGGGAGAGTGTTGCTAGACCTGTTCACAGAGGATAGAAATAACGTGAATATCGAGTATTACAATTAAAGTACAAGTTGAGAATAGCGACCATCGAAGGATTGAAAAAGGTTGACATTCACATGCAAGGTCCATTGCTGCGCGGGAGGCGAAGAGCTAAGATGAGACCGTTCTAGTCGGTGGAGCACAGGGGAAAGGTAAAAAGCGAACTGAGAAAAGAGACAACAAGCCCAAGGCGACTGCTAGCGTCACGAAAACTCCCGCTAATTAAGGACTTGCCAAAAAAAAAAACGGCGGGAAAAGAAAGCAACTTGTTTGATTGATAGCGCCGCGGCCTGTTCGGGTCACTGGATCGACTGACCGGGCGCGTCGCACAGCATGAAAAGGGGGGGCCATCACCCAGGGCTTCTAGAAGAGCCAGAAAAGGAACCACGGGCAGGCAAAAAGCGCCTCTGCTGATCGTGTATGCGCTGTCTGCAAACCAACAAAGCACAACAGGCTCAAAGTGAGCCAGCCACGTTTTGACCGATCTTGTCTCTTTTCTCTTTTCGCGATTCAGCCTCGGAAGGCAAAGCCGGCGGTGGCGGATCGACATGGTTCGGTTCTTGTCCGTCGAGACGAAGAAAATTACCCAGATCTTGAGACGTGGGTTCGTGCCTCGTTCCCACAACGGGGCCCAGAGGAACTTCCTCGGCGGGAGTCTCCGCCCGTCGATCCCAGTTGGAAGCGGGCGTCTGGGTTCGCTTCTAGTTAACTAGGATCAGACGCCCGCTTCTAACTAACAGGAAGTGGAAGCGCGCATGCGGCGGAAAATCCGGGGTGTTGTCTTGTCCCAGTTGTTGACGTGCAGCAGCTCCAAAGAGACAAGACTCGTTAGCCCCATGATGGATCTACTAACTCCTGTAGCTAATGACGATGATTCGTGTCCCATGCCTTGCGAGGATGAGAGCAACGGCTTGTCACATCGGGAACGACTTTGGTCACATTTTTTATCCCGAAAATCCGGGCTTCAGCCCCTCTTCCCCGCGATGAGTGATCGACATGATGGTTGGTTCCCTCAGTCACGATGGTAGCTCACTAATGATAATACCTTGGCGAGGCATCGCCACATGAAGTTGTTAGTTTGGGTATCGAAGCGTAGAACCGCCGTTCCATAGCCAGGAACCTGTGATTTGTGATGAACCAAGGAAGATGTATCCATACTCGCCAATCCTTGCCCTGCTCATACATAAGATAAGCGGGCTGGAACTCGGCACATAAACAAGCGATAACACTCCTCCTCCCTGGCGACCACTCATGCGGCATGTTTCTTGCCCGTGCAAGAAAAGAGCAAACAATTCCCATATCATCAAAGGTCCACTTTGCCCGCTTTCCCTCTCTCCCCTCTTGTCTCTTTTCTCGCCCGTCGGCGACCTCCGAAGCCCAAGATCTGCCGGAAGCAAGGATGTCTTATTCCCAGTCCCACAAATTGCGGCCGGAATCCGAAGCGCAACCCTTGCACGGGCGGTGAACAGAGAGAGAAAAGAGAGAAAAAGAGAATAAGGGATCGAACAACGAGGATACAGCCTCCCAAATGCACCCGGAACAATGGGTCGGTAGATATGCACAATTTGCCGAAGGGGCTGCATCCCCGGCCCTCCATTCCAAGGTTGTAGGAGCTGAGTGCTTACATACACGCTGAGGATCCGATCATATCAATTGCGACAAAGGTGTTATTCTGTGATAGCTCACATGCCTCCGATACAGTTCCATAGATCTCTTCATCAAGTCAAGTACCTGAAGCCGCTCCCGACAACACTCCGTCCAGCAGCCTCCTCTTCCCGCTCCTTCATCTCAAGCTTCCTGTTCTCGCGCTTCAGGTAGAAGTGAAGCACCGTGGCCGCAACGATGGCCACCACGGCCATGGCGCCGTTGACGCTAAAGGCCAGCACAAATCGAGGCTCAGCGCCGTTGGGGTAGAGGTACGATCCGTAGATGCTGCAGATGGTCGCAACGGCATTGTTGAATGCAATCGCCGCAGCTCGCTTGGACACCGGGCGGAAGATTGTGTTGGCCGTCCACACCATCGACATGTTGAACCCCGTGTAGATGCCAGGCAGCATTATCATGGCTCCAAAGTATCGAGGGCCGATGCCTGTGGCGGCAGCCGAGATGACGAAGCCGGCCAGTGCGCACGAGACAGGGATGACCGTGTGCCAGTAGCGCTCCTTGGTGCGGTCTGCGCTCCAGGATACAAGGGCGCAAACGACACAGGCAAACAGATAAGGCGGCGCTGTGAGCAGTAGTGTCGTATTCCGATCCTTGCCCAGGCTGGCAACAACGGTGGGGAAGAAGCTGTTGATGGAGATTGCGCTGGCGGCTCCGTAGACAACCACCACTAGGATCCAGTTCTTGGGGTCCTTCAGGAGCAGCTTGAATCCTTCAAAGAGGGGCTGCTTGGATCCTCTGGTCCAATCCTCCTCGCCTGCAGCGTCTCGTTCCATTCGCCACATGGCGAGGGCTCGCTCCTGGTCGGAGAGCCACTTTGTGTTTGCAGGGAAGTTTGGAAGGATGAAAAAGGCCAAGACGGAGATGACGACGGTTGCAGAGCCCTCGATGATAAACACCCAGCGCCAGGCTAGTAGCCCACGAGCACCGTCGAGATTGTCCATGATAGCAGCTGCGATCAGGCCGGAGAACGCTCCAGAGATGAGAGACCCGCAGTAGAAGATGCCGGTCCGGACGCCGAGTTCGCTTCGTATGTACCAGGCGCTCATCGTAGCCAGGGCGCCAGGATAGAATGCGGCTTCGACGAATCCAAGGAGGAAGCGAGTCACGACGAGGCCGGCAAAGCTCTGAGCGGCACCGCTGCACGCACAAAGGATCCCCTGTGCGTTGTTTAAGTAAGGGCATTTTCTGTTCAAGTGGATGGATTACTTACCCAGACAACCATGCACCCTGTAAGATACATGGCGGGCTTTCCAATCTTGTTCAGGAACATGTTGGAGGGAACCTGCATAAGGATGTAGCCGACAAACAGTACCGAGACGCATGTCTATCGCGTGTTAGCAATCTGACCGTGCAGACTTTAGAACAGCAGGAGTCGTCACCTGAAACTCGTTCGGGCCCAGATTAAGATCCTCTTCCAACCCGCCCAGACGGGCTGCTCCAATGGCATTTCTGCGTTGGCTGTTAGCCAAGAGGGGCCATTGGTTCACGCTCATGTTTGACAAACCTATCGAGGTAGTTCATGATATAAATGAGAACCATGATTGGGAGTAATCGGATATCAACCTTTCGGAGAAGTTTCTTCTCGAGAGACTTCAACTCATCTTCCGAGAGGCTTCGAAGGATGGCAGGCATTTGGCTGCGCTCCTCGACGAACTCGACTTTCCCAACGGCATGGTCTTCCAGTGGGTCCGTCTTTGCCTTCAAGTCTGATTCCATGTTGAAATAGTTTGAGTGGTGGCAATGCCTAAAGAATCTGTGTCTCTTTCATGAAAAGCTTTGTTTTATCCATCTACATCAAGAGGCTATCAAACACGAAGAAGCCCGTTATATAACAAACACGCAGCGCCAGAAGTATCTCATAGCCCTAGGATGCCCAGATAGTCACAACCCTATCAACGCCCGCGCCAGCCAAGTCGATATCAGCCCTTGTCGAGTCAAGCGTAGAAAGTCGATGGGCTTATTTCGCGGGAACCCCAGATTCTTGGCTTGATAGCCCGGATCAATTTGCGGGGGAACCCCATGACGTAGAGGTCAGTCCAGCGTGCTATCGGCCGCTAGAGTAATCGAGCCGAACTCTATTGAATGGTCTTGATAGTCTATCACGGCGGGATTCACAGTTGATTAGAGTTGAAGCTTTCTCAGCAAGGCTTTGAACTAATATCAGCTAACTGGGACAGTTCGACACAAAACCGGTAACAGTTCAAGCCCAGCTCAATGCCCCCTGCAATTCTCATCGGCCGCTAATGCGCGTCAGGCCGAACAAGCAGTCAAGGGGCGCCATCGGGCGCTAATGCAAGCTGAGCCGATCACCTCTGAAGCATGTTCAACAGCGTGTGTGGCTTGGAGGCCGCGACTGATCGTCGAGGGCGACTCTTCGGCCGCCAACGCTTCGTGGGCCGAATTTATTCCCCCTCGGCTACGCTACTGGCTTGTGGTCTCATCAGATCTGCATCTTCTGCCAGACTCATACTAGGGGCGAGTTGATTGCCGTCTGGTGTCACGGGAGGAGCGTGGAGATTGTCCATTGGACATTAGAGGAAGCGGGAATGTGGGTGGAAAGGCTTGGGGAAAATGTGGAGGAAACGAGGAAACTTAGCAATATGGATACTTCAGGTGACGTGGAAGCAAAGTGCTGCATCGGCTGAGTTCCACATCTCAGCCGATCTCAGAGTCGGATGTTGTTGGCTCTGACAACCATTGACTTTATATACCATAGACCTCAAATAGTAAAGGAAGGCCAGCCTGATAAAGAGCCGGAATAATTCCAACACATAATACACCTCCCACCTTCTCAGTGACGGCTATAGCCTCAAAATCAAACCAAATCAAACCATGAGTAAACCGTCCGTTCTCATCATCGGCGGA
Organism: Fusarium devonianum; assembly: GCA_017140155.1. NCBI lineage: Eukaryota > Fungi > Ascomycota > Sordariomycetes > Hypocreales > Nectriaceae > Fusarium > Fusarium devonianum. Next base: position 14,425 of record JADBHU010000806.1, read on the forward strand.
GGCGTCTTTGGCACCTCTACCGCCTACCATCTCGCTCAGCGAGGCTTCGACCAAGTCACCGTGGTCGACCGCTTCGACGCGCCATCCAAAGACTCAGCCGCAACAGATCTGAACAAGGTCATCCGCGCCGACTATCCCAACCCCCTCTACGCCAAGCTCGGGCTCGAGACGCTCAAGGTCTGGAAAGACCCCAAGTCCATGTTCTCCGGCTTGTACAGCGAGACAGGCTGGATCATGGGTGGCCACGAGGCGACAAATGGATGGTTGGAGAATGCAAAAGAGTTGGCCCGCAAGACGAACAGGCCGGGGGTAGAGTACCTGTCGGTCGAGCAGATGAGGCAGAAGTGGCCAGCTCTGACGGGAGAGTTCCCGGGCTGGACCAACTTGTACAGCCCCCAAGCTGGATGGGTAATACACACCAAAACTCAACGACACGAGAGAAGAGATGGATGCTAACCGACACTTATTCTGTAGGTCCCCTCGGGTCAGGCTCTCCTCCGAATGGCCAGGGCAGCCCAAGCAGAGGGCGCCAAGTACATCACCGGTGACGCTGGCCACGTCAAGAAGCTGCTGTACGACCAAGATGGCACATGCAAGGGTGCGATTGCAGCCAATGGCCAGGTCCATTATGCCGACAACGTTGTCGTGGCCGCTGGAGCCAGTCTTCCTGCGCTTGTAGATGGTGCCAGGACCGATGTGAACGCGCAGACATCGGCGATCTGTGTCATTCAGCTTGAGCCTCACGAGATCGAAAAGTATCGCAACATTCCAATCATTGATGATTTTGAGCAGGGTACGCCACCGTCCATCTTCCATTCTCTGTATTGCACTATGCTGACAGTGCAGGCATCATCTTTCCCCCGGATGAGAACGGCCTCATCAAGCTTTGCAGCGTGAGGCTGGTGACGAACTACAAGAACCACGAGTATCCGGGTGCTTCGGTTCTGCACTCCGTAGGTGATTACCCCTACGATGGGTGTCCGCAGGAGCTCGAGGACGAGATCAGGCAGTTTGTGCGGGAGATGATCCCCGAATTGGCCGATCGCCCGTTTGTCAACACGAGACTTTGCTGGTGAGTCCATTGCACTTTTCGAATTTCTGGTAATGATAGCTAACTTCCAATCTTTAACTGTTAGGGATGGAATGGCCACTGACCTCAACTTCCGCATCTGCCCCTACCCCGGGAACAAGAACCTCTTCATCGCCACAGCCGGCTCCAACCACGGATTCAAGTTCCTCCCAATCATTGGCAAATACGTCGCCGACATGCTCGAGGGCAAGCTCAGCAGGGACTACAAGGATCTCTGGAGCTGGCGGTTTGGCAAGATTCCCGACAGCTTCCAGGATCCCCACCCGTTCCCCCTGCGAGATCTGTCAGACCTGACAGGGTGGAAGGGGAGGAATGCCCCTGGCGCTGGAAAGCTGCCCTGGACGTGGAGCCGAAGTCGTCTGTAAAGATCAGTTAGATACGCCCCTTTATGATACATGAAAAACTGGTTATTGATGATGGCGAAGAAGCTGCATGGAAGCAATATGCGCCAAGAAGCAGGGAACAAGGATTAGCCGCCCTGTTACTATGTAGAATGAGTGCTTCCGTAGATCCACAAGTAATGATCCATTCAGCTGCAAGTCCGCTCCCGCGGATCTACGTGCGCCACGCTGCGGGTTTTGGTCTCTTTTAGCGTTGTTGTCTCTTCTGTGAATCTGGGCGGCTCTGTTCTCTCCGGCATCAACTCGCGGTAAACGCAGCGTCGCGCAACAGGCGGGTGACTGAACTTGGCACTTGTAGAAGTCTTACTTTAATCATTGTCAAGCTTGATCCGATAAGTCCCTAGCAGATGCCCCCCTTCGTTTCCACGTCACGAGAATAGCCTTTGAGTTTGACAATGTTATTGGTGGCCAACCATATCGCTAGCTCGGATCCATCCATCACCTAGTCCTAACCACACTCTGCTAACTACCAAGGCGCTGTCTTCGCTCCGCTGCTAGTGCCTTCTTCTCCTCATTGCGCAATTACTCGTCGTCATCCCCGATGGAGATATCCTGATGGCAAAGTTCAAAGGCCGCAATGCTGTGGCCTGTACAGCGTGCCACGCACAGAAGCTAAAGTGCACCGGCGGTATGCGAACCTCCAGTAGCTAAATCATCCAGGAGGGTAACACTCAACTTGCAGGATCCCCTTGCAACCGCTGCACCCTTCGAAGCAGAGACTGTATCTATCCGAGAAAGGAAAATTTCATCGCCGTGCCGGAGAAGTACTTGAGGGAAGTAGAGGAGGAAGCAAATCTCAACCGTCGGTCTAGCAATGCCCAGAGTGCTTCTACTGTCGGCACATCCGACCAACATGAGGTGGCCCAACATCCGCCAGTCGACGATAACCGGACCGCGAGAAGTCATCTACAAGAAGACTGCAGCGCGGAACGCTTCATTCAGAAGCTGAAGGATCTCTCCTCGTCGCTGCACCCTTTTGTTCAACCTGACTTGTGCCAGCCAGGTGGAACTGGCAAAGAAAGTGGCTATACATATCTACGTCTCAAATCCGACTTTCAACGTAAGTAACTCGACACGTTTACGCACCATGCGCCTGTCGCACGGCTGGCTATAAGCTCTTTCCTAACGACTATGTTTTCTTATAGATCCCGAAGTATCTGTTAAGCTTCCCCCCAAGCCCTATGCCTTGCAACTTCTCGATATCTTTGAAGAGATATTTTGCGACTATCACTGGTTTCTCCGCAGAGACTTTCGCGAACGGCTCTGTCTGACATACTCCCACCCAACCAGTCAATCAGGTGACCGAAACTGGTTCTGTCGAGTCTCTGTGATCTTAGCTCTAGCTCAGACGTTTGTATACAGCAAGGATGCTAGCGCGCCCGATGCTGAGAGGCGAGCCTCTAGCTCTACGGATGGGGCTCAAAGCTCAACGCTGCTACCGCCTGGCTCGGATCTTTTTGAACAGGCGATACTTCTCTTCAAGACGTCCTCAGAAGAACCCGTTCTTGAAGACATCGAGGCTTTGAATCTCATTGTAGGTTACAGCACAATATTCAAACTCATGCCTGATAAAGATGCCGAGTAACTAATAGATCAATTCGATCACATAGGCATTTTACTGTTACTCACTCAACCGTCGGAAAACTGCCTTTATATATGCCAGCCAAAGCATCACACTGGCCAAGCTATTGCATCTGGACAAGTTACAACCTTATCAGCCAGAAGTCGCTACCCAGAGCAACACCCAGCCTCTAGTTCAGAATGAACACATGAGGCGACTATGGTGGACTTCATACTGTATGGACAGAATGGTGGCAACGGAGCTCGGTCTCTCTCCGACGCAGTGGGTCATTCCACAGGAAGTTCCAATGCCATCTTCCACAACTTTGATGGCAGATGATCTTGGTCAGTTCTTCGACCCTGCCATTCTAACCGCGCAGATTCAGCTCTGTGAGATTAAGCGCAGAGTTGCTGGTACGGTTACCGGACTCTTGCGGACGTCCAACTACCAATCGATCCTGTATGCTGTGCAGCCGTGCTTTGATATTTTGCAAAATTGGAAAGAAAGTCTACCTGGCCATATAGTCCTCGACTTTGACAGTTGCCAGACCATGTTTGACAAGCCTTGTGCCAGAGGGCTTGCCTCCCTATATCTGAGATATCACCAGGTACAGTATTTCTTACTTTTGAAAACACTCTGACAGAGGCTGACGTCTTTTAAAGTGCTTCACTGTCTTACTGCGGCCCTTTTATCTGCAAGAACTATCTGGCATCATGCAAGAACGTTTCGGCAAGCCGACGCAGAGTATGACTACCGCGAGCGACGAGATCCAAGCTATAAAGATACAATGCCTCGATGCGGCCCGAAACAATTGCATGATTCTCTTGGATCTTGCAACACATGGCAAGATTGGTCAGACTGCTCTCCACGCTTTGATAACATAGTACCCACGCTAATATGGCAAACAGCAAAGTTCGGATACTGGGATTCTATCCACATCTTTTCAGCTTTGGCAATTCTATCTCTTTCCAACATCCCGCCGATCGAACCCAGGGGACCGAAATCCGATGCCGATAGACGACTCTATAACGACTCTCGATCGATACTGGAGGACATGGCGCGGAGTGGGAACCCTTCCGCCAGAGATCACGAGTCGCTTTTGACAGACGTCGAGGCTATGGTGAGGGAGGTCTCGGCTCGGCCAGACCAACCAATGCCGGACGGTGAGGCTACAGTTCCCGAGCCGTGGGATCTGCAACCCAGCTTTGGAGACCTTGGTTTTTACGAGTTGATATCTGATCAGCTTTGGTGGGATATAGACTGGAGTAACCTGTCCAATGACTATAGTGAAGGTCTCGGGGATATGTAAATTAATGTTGCCACGTTTTGACTCATTCAGGAACCAGGCAGGAGATGCAACATTGCAAAAACTCGCTACCTCTGATTGATTCTTTGACTTACTGTGGAGGTAGTAAATCCGTTTCTGGGAGCGAATAATACAGGGATATATAACAGACGAGCGGCCTGATCAAGGACAATTGGGTAGATGTTTTATCAAAACTGTCATTGGAAATCCGATCCGGGCTGCCTTGCTGCACTAGCTAGGCATTTTCCGCGTGTATATTTCACTTTCACGCGGGCACGAAGACCGGAAGGTCAAATTAAGGAGGGAAGAGTGGATCTCGTCTGCACAGCATACTCTCTGAAAGCCACTTTCGTTCATAGTTCTGCTTTAATGAAACGCCAGGAGACACGGCCGTGGCGTTGCATATCCAGTATTTGGCCCTAACTTCCAGCATACAACAAGATGCAGGTTCCAACTAGTACCAAACGCGCACTGCTAGACTAGACGCCAGCTTATGAAAGTTTCTACACCCTCGAAGCAACAAGACTCATATAGATCCCCCAGAGAAGGCCGATGAAGCTCAAAAACACGATCCGCCGGTGAACGGGAATGAAACTAAAGCTGATGATGGAAGCAATTGGCCAGATCTTGTAACCAGCAACAATGATCGGGATAGTTTCCTGAAATATGTTAGCCGCGAATAGTGGTATCAGATGAAGACACCTACAGTTTTGATATTGCTCCAGATTTGAGAGCCGCCCTGTCCCTTCATGAGGCCCATGATGACCAGGAAAGCAATGGTGTTCATAATAGCCCCAGCGGTGATACAGTCCACGAACCACTTTGTCAGGGTGTTCTTTAGGCTGAACTTGGACTCTCGGTCTCTGTTGATCTGCGCCATGCGCTCCTCATAGCCCTCTTTGAGCTCGGGCGCATCCTCGGCGGGCCTCATCTCAACATCGACAATTCGCTCATTTGGAGCTCCAGATGGGTACCCGGGAAAGGTGTGCTCCAGGAACTGCTGCCAGTGGTAGTTGGGAGGAGCAGTCATCAATGTCAGGGTGACGAAACGCAGCAGCTGCACAATGTCCAGAGCAACCGGGCGCTGCAGAAGGTTAGCTAATTGAGTTCGTCCCGATAGCGGTTATTGAACTGGTATCTGATTATCGGCCGGAGAGGGACCTTCCGGTCGAGCTTAAAACCAGGCAACTTTTCATGATAAGCGGGATCAACTGACATTCTGTTGCCGCGCCTCAATGAGCTGGGCGAGTAGGTTCGAGACGGTCGACAGACCAGCGGCCTGGAGCGTCGCGCTAACGATCGGAGAAGGCATCTTGAGCAAAAGAACGACGGTGAGGAACGAATTGAACTAGCAGGAAATACTGGGAACAGGGAATTGATTGCGCGCGTCTTGCCTGGGCATTAAAATCTGGAGCTGACGGCCGTAAGACAAACAAGCTGGCTACTTTGCGAACAAGTGGAGAGTCATCAGTCAGCTCTTCACGTGTTGCGACGCGTGTAACTCGGGATAAGTAAGATCCGCTTATCCCTTCTCCCATCCCTAGTGTACAGGCCCGGTGCAATCTTTTAACGAGATCAGATACTCACTTTCTCTAGGGTAATAATTGATACTTGGCTCAGTTATAGACGATGGATCTAGGTGATAAACTGTTGGTTTAATTGAGTTGATGAGACTCAAAGTAGGCCCTGCTGCAAACCAATTGATGCAATTTGCTGGCCCAAACTCACGGACATTCACGGTACCAATCTCAACTTTCTAACTCAGTTACTCTCTGAATAGCTAAATCAACACATTCTTCCGAACCCAGACTTTTGTATCTCGGTAACAATGCGATGAAATGCGCTGCCTGTGTCGCTGGACCGGTAACGTGCGCACTGATCCAGGGTATGTGCAGGGTATGTGGAGCTCACTGTAAGCCACTTTGACCATCCCCCCAATACGAAAGCGTACGACCATTTTGGCTTGTTGATTGTTTCTAGCTTTCGTTATGTTTGGGACCAATAGCCCAGAAGATATGTAGGATTAACCAGTTTATAATTAGCAAGTTCAGTATAGCCTGAATACCGCATAACCTCGGCTTCAAATACACTTCAAGCACATTCACAGCCACTCATCCGTCGTTGTTATCAGCTTATCATCCCCCAGAGCGTTCTCATTCACCTGCTGCATCTGGTACACACCTCCCGAGCCTCCCGGCCGCAACTATCCTTTATCAGTGCACATCACGAGCCCAATGACGATCCGATAAGCGTCGTTTCCCCTCCCCTGTACCCCGCGTCGCCTGCGACGGTTGTCCTGCTATGCAATCACCCTCCATACCCAAAACGGCAACGTTATCCCAGCATTGGCTTGCTCTCTAGTTGCAACCTAATTCGGGGTGTGATAGGCGTATGTCTTGTGAGCGCCCTGGCTTGGCTCGCGCGAGAGTGTCACTAGCGAAACGCCTCCCAGCATCAGGGTGAGGCAGAAGGTTTTGTTGCGTCGATAAAGCCAAAGTTTGCATAAAGAAAAGATGCCGCAGCTTTTTTTTGGGATATATGAGATAGCGTTACGTTTGTTATTGTTCACATACTGCTTGCCCATATCTTGATCTTGAACCCACGGGCTTACTGAGCCTCTTATCGCCATGCTGCTTTTCACTGAATCACTCCATCCTAGCACAGCTAACCTTGTGCTCGCATTTACAGTATGCGCCAGCGTCGTTGCATGCCTTGGCTTCTTTGCCCATAGCCTCCTCTACAACCGCAAGGCCTTCAGTCCCAGACGATGGTCTTCATCTTTCCCAGAGCGGCCACCTAGGAAGTGCAGCCAAGCCGATTACACGGGAGCATATCCTCCATCGCAGCGCCATGTCCTCCCCGAGATATCCCAAGAGTTCTCATCGGCAGAGGTAGACCTTGCCGTCTCACCCAAGCCGCTCTTGAGGCTTGATGAGGACTACCGTCTTGCTGATAGAAAGAAATACAACTTTACTGGTTTTAGCGTCGACGAGATCCTGCTCCTTGGCAGTTTCCCCGATTACGCAAAGTTATCTGGTGTTCCGTTGCCGACACCTCTGAAGAATTTCAATGTCGACACGGCCATGCCACGGCCTTATCGACCGTTCAGGTGGGCTTACCATCAGACCATGTGTAAGTGATGCTACAAACCCAACTTGCCATCGGAACTAATCCTCGCGTCAAGCCCTCAAGAAACTAGACCCAGACTTTTGGTTAGAAGTGGAGAGCACCTATCGAGGACGCATTCGTCAGCGCCAGACACTCTACGCACAGCACGGCAAGGCTGTGCTTCAGGCTCTGCCGGGCAGTGAGCTTGCCTGCAAGGAACTGATGGAGATGGCCATTCAGTTCCTGTGCGCAAGGTACCCGCAGGCATTCGAGCTTCACGGCAACACCTTTAAGAATCACATCTTGGAGGTCACCCAAGACCTCGACAAGATTGAGCCTCTTCACTTTCTCTTGAACCACGTGCCTGAGGACTTTGCAATAACCCTGCGGGACCCCGCTACAGGGCGCTACTGCTTCAGAGCGGGCGTAATCTGTTCATCGGTCGGCTGGAAGCTCAGTGAAAAGATAGGGCTGGGACTCCCCCAAATACATGCGCCTGTTCCTGACTACAAAGAGAAGATGGAGTTTAGCATGGATCGGTAAGCTTAACTGACTGGATAGCTGCGACATGAAGAACGGCCACTGACATGATAACAGCTTCTTTACTAAGATGCCCACTGATAGCCCCATACAACGAGGCTCATGGGGTCTCGAGGTAGGGCACCCCCTATTTTGCCCGGCCGAGGACCCCGAATTCAGCCACCGACAAGTCCAAGATCCGTCTCTGCGGCTGGATGAGCTTCACTTACGGGTAGACTGGCAAACCATGCGTCGTCTGCCATTGTCAGGTGCCATGGTTTTCAACTTTAAGGCTCTGTTCACCCCAATATCCGAGTTCAGAGACGAGCCTTACATCCCATCCATCGTTCTCAAAGTTCTCAACGAGGGGAAAGAGAGTATCATGAAGTACAAAGGTACCTGGCACGTGGAGCACGTGACTAAGCCTGCTCTGAGGGAATGGGAACTTGAGCAGATTCAGAAGGGCTTGATACCAGAGGACTGGGAGCCGCGCACGTTGGACGAAGCTCCGTTTTTCCCTGGATGGGAGAAGAAATGGAATATAGAGTGAGAGCTGTCAGGCTAGTTTGAATTAGTCATATAATTATAAGACATAGTAATTAGCTTGACAAGTTTCGAAGGTGTCGAAGCGTAAAATATCTTTTCTTCTGAATTATCAAAAACGTACGTCGAGGAGAGCAAGGGGGACAGCGTTTCATGCAACGTGATATTATAAAAGCTGGGAAAATGTGCCCAAAAAAGTTAACAATCTGCCGCTGCATCCTCGAACCATTTGCCATTAACGCCATGCGAAAAATTACAAATTGGATCTTTTCTACGTGAACATTGATCCTGTAGAATTCAATAAGGCTCTCAGAGCTTAGCCTGGCTCACTCATGTCGTTTTATGAGAGCATGAAAGTCTTGCAAATCTCAATGATGTATCAAAAACAACAGGGCTCGTTATTCTAACTAAGATCACTCCGCCTCTTACCAGGGGTACTTTCTAACCTCCTCCTCCTTCTCCACCTGCAAGCCATTCGCAAGCTGCTTCTCATGCTCCCTGTCGAGGTACTCCAGCAGCACGTTGCCATACTTCTCACGGCCCTTGTAGTTTGCAATCTTGTCATCCCAGCTGCGCACCGCGCTGGCCAGCCTTCCGGGGACGTAGTCCTCGACGGCGATGTCCGTCACGGGCAAGAAGTAAGTACGGATCGTGAAGACAACCGCGCCCGTCTTGGGCAGGCGGCGCAGCGTCTGTCGCTCAGAGCGGAACATGTGGTGCTCGATGGCCTTGTCCTTTTGTGCGGTGCTCCAGCTCACGACGGGGTCGTCCTCGCTGCCGATGCTGTGGCTCCACGCCAGGTCGTCGTCGACCTGGAGGAAGTAGTTGTTGCGGCTGTAGACGGTCTCGGGCTTGATGCGCTTGAAGAACTTGCACATGCCCGTCTCGAGCTTCTCCTTGAAGTGCGGGACGTCGCCCGAGAGGTGGATGTCTGAGAGAGACATGCCGTACTTGTCCGAGAAGCGCCAGAAGCCAGCGAGGAGGATGGCGCCGCCGAGGAGATAGTATTGGCCATCGGGGCGCTCCACCATGATGGCGAGGTCGTCCTGGACGAGACGCGCGCAGATTGCCATGGGGTCCTCGGCCAGGGGTCGTTCAACAATGTTGAAGTCCTCGCCAGACCACTTGTTCTTGATTCCGACAGCTGTTCTCTCGAACATGGAAGGGTATCGCGCAGGCAGATATTCTGTCAACTCCTGAAGGAGCTCGATCGCAGCAGGAAAAGCGTCAGGGTGAGTGGCCACGCACTTGGACCCTCGCTCTGCGATCCGCTTCTTCTTATCGGCGTGGTATCTGGGGTAGTTGTTGTCAAGCTCAATCCACTCCTGAACAGGGACGGTTCGAAGTCCCATGCTGACAGCATACGTCGGTCCATAGCGAAAAGCTCGGTAGGGGAGTGGTTTTGTCGTCTCGATAGACCAGTCAGGGTAGGGCTCCGGGACAGGAGTCTTGTAGTCGCTTCGTTCCCAGTTGGCTGAGACCTCGGGGAGATCATTTCCGAACTTGAAGCTCCGGCGGCTTAACACGATACCGTGTATTCGGTAGGCGACGAAGGAGAGGCCGGCCAGCGCACTGAGGATCACAATGACCTCGTGGGGGTTGAGCGAAGAGATAAGAGGAGTAATCATGGCTTATAAGATGTGACGGATAGTGGCGCAGCGAAGAAGGAAGTCTCGACGACCTCTTGATGTGATCAATGGTGAATGTTGTATTCAATAGAACACCATAACAAGGTTAGAAGAATTAAACTATCTGTGACTCTTCCAAGAGACTTATCCTGAAGTGGCCGCTCGCTCCCATTTTAACCACCATCCGGATGCCCTCCTACATCAACTGATTGCCACAGCCTCTGAGACGCCACCCAAATTCCAAGGCTGTACTCCAGATCCAACGATAAGGCAGTTATCATCATATGCCGGATCCAGCTGCTCAAAGTGGCGAAGCTACTCGCCCTCGTCCTATCACATGGCGTCGCATCCACACCCGGCAGAGCACGATTACCCCGCGATCTGGAGCTCGGGGAAGCTATCCCAGATAGGAAAAAGAAGCCTATCTGCTGCAACCTCGAGGTCATCTTATCATGGGGCTGCGACCGAGAACCCGGATACCCTGTCTGAAAGAGAACAAGGGGCGCGGAGGCAGACGTTGTGCTGGTTACGTGATGAGCAAGTTGCAACGAGGCTTTGAGTTGGTTATTCGTATGGCAGTGAGGAGAAAGGAGGCTTGAGCGAGATGGCAATGTGTATATGAGAGCGTCTGCTCGTCCTCTGAAATGGTATGCTCGTCAATCAAGCCCGCCAATTCACACAGACACCATCTCTTCTTCCTCAGTCTCTTACAAACAAAACCTCACAAAACATCCCCCAACCTACCTCTCTCAATCTCCCGACAAGATGGCCACCTTCAAGCACTACGCGCAGGCCCAGTCCAAGTTCGAGATCCCCCTCCTCGCCAACGACAACGCATACCTCGGCGACGTGCACACGAGCGACAAGGACGCTCCCAACCCCGTCTCGTCCGGCTTCTTCCGCCTCAACAAGGGCGAGCCCCTGACGTACACGTACAAGTACGACGAGACCAAGATCATCCTCGAGGGCAACTTCACCCTCGAGGACAGCACGGGCAAGAAGGTCGAGGCCAAGCCCGGCGACGTCTTCTTCATTCCCAACGGCACCACCGTCACTTTCACAACCAGCGACACTGGCCTGGCTTTTTACACTGGTGCCCGCAAGTACATGGATCTGTAGCCTCAAGATTCTGGCAGCGATTGATGAAGCGACTCGTGGCCGCAATAATGGATCACCATACCGGGTTCAAGTGGAGGTTTAGGCTACAGCGATATAGATTCACGATGAAATGAAAATTAGAATTGTATTCGCACCTGTTGATTCCAATCAATTCGACCCGACCTTGTGATTACGCCAACCCGTGAATAACACCCTGTTCGCCATACCAAAGACAATCCATTGTGATGTTCCCAAACACAACTAGCCAGAGCCAATTCACCCAGAACCATTCAGCCCGCTGATTTATAGATTCCCGGAATACCCAATTATCCAAACATCGACCGTAGGTTCTTCTCTTCCATCACATCCACCCAGTGCACAGAAGCCGACCCAGGTACTTCATTATCGTACGCATCCCAGATCGCCTTGATGAGCTCCTTGGCCATAATAACCGGCTTCGGCGGCAAGCTACTCTCGAGCATGTTGAGCCTCGCCGTGATAAAGTGCCGCGCGTTGCTGATATCCAGCGACATGCGCGAAATCAGATTTGCCGGCGGCGGCGAAGTGCCCAGCGCATCCATCGTGCCGAACGGGCCCGCCTCGAACGAGAGGCTTGGGACATCTAGAAGCGTAGCCGCGTCGTAGCGGAGGCCCGTGCTGGCGGTGATGTACAGGAGCGGCTGGATGACGCGGGTTCCAGAGTTGGGGGGGATCTGCTCGAGGACGTTGACGAGGCGCAGGCTGAGGGGGATAATCCACTCCTCCCAGGGGATATGCCTGCTATTCGCGTGGGCAGAGTCGAGAGGTAGCCGTAGAGCGACGAGGTCGGGGAAGGTCTGGTACAGCTGGAGCAGAGCAGACAGCTGATACGCCTCTGCGACTTGCGCAAGGTGAAGCGGCGGCGTCCGGTAGTCTCCAGTGGCAGTGACCGAAAGAGCAGTCGGAGATTCCAAGCTCAACAAGCACTCCTCTAGCCGCTGCGCCTCCTGTATCTCTTCTAATGCTTTCTGAAAGTCCCGTCCCGTCTCTTTTGGCTGCTTGAGGTTGCGACGGAAGCTTCGGCAGAGCCGCAATGACTGGGCGAAGAGCTGAGAAGCAACAGGTGAGATACCGGTCCAAGGATGAGGTGAGCTGTCAACATATCGATGAGCCACTTGCATGTTTGAACTGTCACGCCGCGGGCCATGGGCAGTCTCCTCTGCATCAGTGTCGTCGTCTTCGCTAACGGCTGCAAGGAGCATCTCGCAATACGTCAGACTTCTGTTAAAGTAGGAGAGCAGCTCCAAATCCCTCCCAGAAAACGTCGAAACACGGCGATTGAGGCGATTCAGGATAGTCCTTGCCTCTCTGAAGAAGGGCAAGCCCAGCTGCCTGGCATCTACCCAGCAGACAGTCGTGCCCAGGCAGAAGAGCGAGAAGAGGGCACCGGTGGGCATCGTGTCCAGCTCCGCTCGGCGACTAATCTCTCTTGCCTCTGACAAGACAGAGTTCGTCGCTGCCTGTAAAAAGTAGAGCGCAGACTGTCGCATATTGGGCAATCGTGTGGAGAGAAAGCCCGCTGACATGCTCTGCAGCGAGCTAAAGACCGGCAGTGAGCCGGTGCACAGCTCAAATGCGAGTTTCCGATTTAGATTGGCGTCCGAGTCAAAGCCCGACCATTGCGTGCAGACCTGCTCGAACCAGTTGCTGATGAGGAGGGATGACGTGTCGGTGATGAGGCTGACGGTGAGCGGCGTCTCCTCGAGAAACTGGTCCGAGGTAGGGGTGAGTGCTTGAGAGGTCATGTCAATATTCGAAGCCATGCTGCTCATCTCGCCCGTCTCCATCATCGTGGGCTGAGCAAAGATATCCGTCTCTGAATCGGCGCAGGAACTTGGTGTCCAGTTGGCGTCGCCGAGAATGGACGAGGCGTCTTCGGCCGGAAGCTCGTCAGCTTGTGAGGGCGTCGCGGTCTGGTTCATCGTCGCGATCTGGTTTGAATCCATCGTCTCTGGCCTCGGCCATGAGCCGCGACGTGAAGGCATCTTGGGCGATGTCCCCGTCTCGATGTTGATGTCGATCTCGCCTGGCTGATGCTTGAACGACCACTTGAACTCTTTCCAGTAGCCACCACACTTCACGCCTTTGCGGACACATCTCTGGCACTCTGGTCTTGCTTCGTCGCATTTCGTCTTCATGAATCACACGTTAGCCTACAATGCACAGCTGGTAAGTCGGTCGACAAAGAGCCATACGTGTTTGGCTTTGCAGGTGGCGCATCCCGCACGCGACCGGGGATTGAGGCCGTTCTTAGGCCTCGACGCTGCGCGCTTGCTGCCGCTCTTGGTGATGGAAGTCTTGGTCTGCATTAATTCCAACACCCTTGGAGGGTTCGAAGAGGGCTATGTTTCAGTTCAACGGAAGCAGGGCTCGAAGCGTGCTGTCGCCAGCATTGGTTTTCAGTACAACAGGAGGATCATCACAAAACTCAACTGAACAACCCCCCAATAGAGGCGCTCGCTTGTACTTAAGGAGGAGGAGTGGTGGCGTCGTAGTAATGCACACCAGGACCTGGGCGATTGGACAAGATAGCGGGCGTGGAAAACGCGGGGAAGTGCATCACTATCTTAGCCACAACCAGAACTGTCAGTACTAGTAAGTACTGGTGGGGTTGGTCCACTGATAAGGAGCCCTGAAAGACGCCTGGATCTGGTCTCGGCATTTGTTAGTTCTGGGGAAGACCGGGAACTTGCAGGAAGTGAAGATAGGCTGAGGAACCCGAACATTAAGCCCCACTGCAGGGAGATACGCGCAAGCTAGGTCTAGGACGGTCGGCATTTTACTGACGGAACTCACTTGTTCAAAGCGGACACTGGCTTGGGTAAAATATACCATTGAATTAAGATAGGTATTAGGGTCCATCATCACCTATACTCACCATCACGCTCACAAAGCGTCAAAGGAGGCTCCCAGATCCGTTGATCGCGAAAGTGGGCCCTGTAACCAAAGCAGCTCCCCTAAGTCGATCAAAGGCCGTGTATTCATTGCCAGAACGAGGCTAACGTTGCTAAGAATTCCTCTTCTGTTAATGAATGCAGTGGAGCTTGCTCCTCTGTTAATGAATGCAGCAGAGCTTGGCATTCCTCTGCTGTTAATAAATGCAGTGGAGCTTGGCACTCCAGCTCCCGTCCAAGTTCCTGGGATTCTTTGGTAGTTTGATCATCGGCAGACCCCTGACTCTTCTCGTCGTGCCATTTCTGTGACCGATGCAGAGCTCTGGTGTGCTTGGGATCCATGAACCATCCCTCATTCAGTCTGATCTCGTCAAACTGCTTTCCAAACTCATCCCAAGTCGGGAAATGAGGTCCTGCGCTAGATGACGGGTAGAAGCGGGCGTCGTCGAGGAATACCCAGGCCCGTTGTCGGTATACATTCAGGTGCATGGGAGAAAAGTCTGATATACGTGGGTAAAGTACCTGGTACATGCCTGGGCCCTCCTTGAAGTGCCCATCTTTCATGTACTTGGGATCATGGCCTATACGTATGTCACCGGAGTGCCACTTAGTCCATGGAAGCCTCTGCTGCCCCTTGGTATAGGAGTCGCTGAACCACCGCTTCACGCTGTCCCTCCCATGCTGTCCCGCTGTGGCGGATCGTAGAAAGGTTGTAGCAAGATCGAAGCCGAAGCACGCCAGCTTTGATGAGATTGAAGTCTCGTTGTCCTGTAAGCCCATATCGGAGGCGTAAATATCGGCGTTGACGTAGAGGCTATCTGGGTATAACAGCCCAGTGGTGTGAGATGAAAGAGAACCCACGGGGATTTCCGGTAGCCAGGAATCGTAACACTGGGCGAATATGGCCCCGTAAAGGGATTCTAGATATACGTGGACGCATTGAATGGCCTCTTGCTCTACGGGCTGAAACTTCCGGCCCCCGTACTTGTACAGCGACTTACTGTACGGCAAAAGCCTACGATACTCTTTTCGGGGATGACACATCTTACATAGGAGCTCATACCGTAGGAACGCTCTCAAGAGGCGCTCCCTCTCGGGAACTGTGAGATCGGCCGCGTCGAATCTGGTAGTGACTATCTGATCTTTGAACATCAGATGGCTTTGAGTGGGTGATAAAGCAGAAAGACAGAGATACTCCCGAGGTGGAAAAATAGCAGTGGCCTTGGTAAGATAGTCCTCAAGGAATAGTAGGATTCGGTTGTGTAATTTATCGAGTTCATCAAAAAGCCTGTGATCGGGCTTCTTGAGAGGATTAGGGAGCTGTTTCGCTTTCCATGATGCATAATGGCTGCGAATCAAGGTCTTCGACGTATGCTGGGAGGGAAAGAGAATAATCGCCATGGCATCCTGCATCATATCATCATCGAGGTCGGCGGCAAGCAGTGCCCGCGTGATGAATGCTTTCGATCCAGCGTACTGTTCGAGCATAATTGGCGAGGCCTGGATGAGCTGCAATGTATAGCGCTTGGAACGAAGCCCGATGAAGATCTGCAGACGAAGCTCTGGAGGCAGCTCATTGAAAGGATCCATCCTATGGAGTTCTCCGTCGGCTCGGGGTCTTTATAACTCGAAAATCCGATATGCTGAGGTGATTATGGACGGTGAATGCGATGTAATTCTGGTGGTGTATACTGTTAAAATAGTTCGTTTGATGACCCGCGTAATTTGTACGGAGTCAGGACTGGTGTTCTGTTGAGCGGTTCAAATCTTCCACTGCTGCGAGCGAAGTGCGGGAGTTGTTGCCGCGGGCGAATCAATTTATACCCATTCACTCGCAGAAGCCCTCACCCAAGGTTTGCTCTGACATGGATAGGGGAGAATCATGCAAATATCAAAGAAACTCTATTCGGGACATAGACACTCTTTCGCATGCCTCAGTCCAGTGGATAGTATAGTTGACTTTGTCGTGGCCTCTTTGCCTTTTCGCAATTTCATTGCAGCAAAGGAGTTGGCCGTCGACACTAAGTAGAAGTGCGAACTCATCGTCGGCATTCTCGACTATGCATTGCAATTGATCCAGAGGTTGAAGGGAGTTGTCGGCCGTTAGATCTTGATCTCTTTAGACGATACTGCGTTTCAGCGCATCGAGGCTTTGATGAATCTTCCGTCGCATACTGAATGTGAAAGAACACCCGTTTGTGTCCCAGTCGTTGTCGGATTTAGGAGCGGAATTGACCAAGGGCGTGCTCATGCATGCCTCATCAAATCGCCAAGTCGTTCCAGAGGGTATCAAACCGCCAGGGTCTCCGCGAAAGCTCCCTCGCCGACGAGCAGGGCATTGGGTCTGGGCCAACAACACCCTCGTCTTCCAGAGACCGCGCCAAGTATTGTGGCATATTCCATCATTTTTAGATCCGGCATCTAACGCTAAATGCAGTCTCATAACGTGCGTCGTCCATCTTTATGTCTATCCTTTAGGTTCATCGCCTGATCAGCGTCATAACCAACATCATAGCCAGCATCACAACCAGCATCATAACCGAGCCCGCGAGGTTCCATTCCTGGCCGCCTCTTGCTCTGCCTCGGCCCTTGTATTCAACCTTCGCCACATATTCTTGCGCAACTCCGTTCCCTCTATGAAGGCCCTGTACCATTCCCGCTTGAACTTTGGTAGTTTCCGCCCTACGCCTGGCTCGCCCTCACCGGCTAGCTCTCGCACTTTCTCAAAGTAGTCCTCAAAATCAGGGAACACCACCGAGAACTTTGGCCCATCGCCATGGGTGCCGATCCGATCCGTCTCCCATTCTTGCATGGCTTCAACAGACGGGAGCGTCCCGCGGCCTGCGAGCAGCCGTGCTGCATAGACGGCTTGCCATTCGAAGATCTTGAAGGTGAGACCGGCACCAACGGCGCCGACAAAGAGAAGCGTCGGGTCCTGCTGCCAGACGACGTGCTGGTAGAGACCAGGCACGCGGTTGTTGCGAACCGGCAAAGATGGGAGGAAGGGTAGTGTCCAGCTGTAGCCGGTACCGAAGATGATGTGATCGACATCCGAAATCGCAGTGCCGTCCACTAACTGCACTGTTCCGCCGGTGACTTTCGCGATAGAGGGGTGCTGCTGAATACGAGGATGTGCAAAGGCCTCATCGCCAAAGAAGGTGTTTGCTGTGTGGCCGATGGTGATGCAGTGAACAGGAGTCTGAGCTGTGTCGACAAGATCAACGGCGATGTCTGCTGCCGATACGGATGCGCCCACGACGACGACCCGCTACATGATTGACCAGGTTAGTGACTTTTCTGTTGCTTCCAGATATACGCCAGGTAAGGGCTATTCATATGCTTACCTTGCCTTGAAGAGAACCCTTACCCCGGAAGTGTTTACTATGCAAAACACTGCCAGGGCGAGATTTCTCAAACTGCTCTAGCCCGTCTATTGATGGTATATACGGCACCCAATAGTGACCGCTGGCGATAACAACAGCGTCAAATGATTCGGTCCACCAATAGTCGCTTTTCTTGCCTTCTTTTCGCAGAGTGACCTTCCACTCGTCGTTGATCTTCTCAACGTGTTCCACTGTGGTGTTGTATGAAACAAGATCCTCATAGTGGTTGCGCTCTAATAGACTCGCGATATAGTCGCGAATGACTTTCCAAGACCTAAAAGGTGTCCCTGGTCCGTGAAAGCCAATTGACCTCTCACTGCGGATCTCTGGGATCGGCTCTTGAGTAAACTCCATCGTCACACTGTCGACATTAGTCTCCAAGTACGGGTAAATGGACGACTCCGTGAACCGAGGCTGATGAGACCTGGGCACAAGCGCCGGCAGCTGCTCAGGTACTGCCAATGGCTCATCCGCTGTCCGGCCCGCCAACTGAGCCAAGTTGGAGATGGTTGGGGGTTGGGATGTGTCGCCAATCCTAGGAGCAAAGTTTGTTAGCAACTTTACTCACAAATCTGCTGATGCCCGGAGTGGCCATCGGCTGGGGTCTTTGGGGGACTCTACCAGCATCCACCAGGGCCCTCACGGCGTTCGAAGACTCGGATGAGGTCAAATGTCTTTTCTTGAGCGAGGGCATCCACGGCGATTGCGCCCGCGGGGCCAGCGCCAATGACAGCCACGCGCTTGACGGGAGGGGTTGACATTGCGGCAATTGACTTTGGCAAGACCACGGCTCAAGTAAAGCGCCTTTCAGTGAAAACGCTCTCTTCAGCCCAATATAGGAACAAAGTGAGAGAGGCAAACGAGAGAAAGAAGTCTTTGGCGACTTAGTTCCCGTTGTCTTTCGGGGCATTTAGCCACCGCTCGTCTCCACTCTTTGCACCTTGCGACAGCGCCTCGGGTCAACGGGAGCCACTAACGTGGGGCACCCCC
>JADBHU010000809.1:0-15170 GCA_017140155.1 Fusarium devonianum
CATCCGACCCTCCCCCTCATCGCGACCGCCCACGCCAAGGCCGTCACCGTCTACTCCCTCTCCACCGCCTCCGCTCACAGCTCCCTCACCGGCGGCCACACGCGCTCCGTCCGCTCCGTCGCATGGAAGCCTCACCTGCCGCCGCACCGGCTGTGCCTCGTCACGGGCAGCTTCGACTCCACCGCGGGCATCTGGCGCTGGGACGGCGATGAGCACGACGCGGGCAAGGACGGCGGCCTCGAGGTTGAGGTGACGGCGCAGAGCGTGCGCAGGACAGACGGCGCCGACGACAGCGACCAGGACGGCGCAGGCGACAGGGAGTGGGAGTTTACCCTCGTGCTGGAGGGCCACGACTCGGAGATCAAGTCGTGCGCCTTCAGCCCCTCGGGCAACTACCTGGCCACGTGCTCGCGCGACAAGGCCGTGTGGATCTGGGAGGACATTGGCGCCTCCGAGGCCGACGACGAGTGGGAGACCATCGCCGTCCTCAACGAGCACGAGGGCGACGTCAAGGCCGTGGCCTGGTGCCCAGACGTCCCCGGCCGCAACGCCCGCCGCAGCTACTCGGCCGACGTGCTGGCCAGCGCGAGCTACGACAACACGGTGCGCATCTGGCGCGAGGACGGCGACGCCGAGTGGGTGTGCGTCGCCGTCCTCGAAGGCCACGAGGGCACCGTCTGGGGGCTGCAGTGGGAGGCCCAGCCGCGACCGGGAGACAGGTTCCCGCGGCTGCTGACCTTCTCCGCCGACGGGACCATCCGCGTGTGGACGCTGCAGGAGGACGATGCGGGAGACGACAACGCCCCGGCCGGTTCGCGACACGCCCTGGGCGGCATCCCCAACACCATGCGCCGCTCTCTACGCGAGGAGTGGACATGCACCGCTGTCATGCCCAAGGCACACCACCGCGACATCTACTCGGTCGCCTGGAGCGCGCAGACGGGCCTCGTCGCCAGCACGGGCAGCGATGGCATCCTCGCGCTGTACGGGGAGGACGCCGACGGCGACCAGGCCATGGGCAACACCGAGGACCAGCAGCAGCAGCAGCCCTCGAAATGGAGACTTCTCACCACGCAACCCAGCGCTCACGGGCCCTTCGAGGTCAACCACGTCACCTGGTGTCGCCGATACGATGCTGGGTCGGAGCGCCGCGGAGAGGAGGAGATGCTGGTCACTACGGGCGATGATGGGATTGTGCGGCCGTGGCAGCTGGAATCAGACGCGCCCAGGTAGCAGTGAATGAGCGATAACAAATAATCAAAACAATGTCAAAATGTCTAGACAAAGATCAGTGAGCCAAGACACGCGGTGTTAGTCCACACGAAGAGTGCCATCCGTATCTATGCATCGCCAGAATCAACCCATGCAGTAAACGCACAAACAAAAAAATCATGCTTTGCCGTTGCTATGCCCATGCCAATGGCATCAAGGCACGAACTGTGTCCTTTGTCTAGGAGGGTATGGTACAAGTGGTTTACATGGAGAGCTCAAGTGTCAACTCCCCAGATCCAACAGCTTTTAAACTTCTTCCCTCCCAAACGATTAGTGCCCCGTGCGTTGTAGATACCAGATACTATCAAAATGCATTCACTTCTCCAGAGTCCTGCTGTTTAAGCCCTTCTTCGCCTAGTTTACTCGCCCTTGAGCTTATCCTGTCGCACAGTGAAAGCCTCCTTGAGGAACTCCTGCTCCTCCTTGGTGTGCACCTGCTTGAGACCAGTGGCAACCGAAGCGCTGGGGTTGCGGCCAGCGTACATGACGTGCTTGCGGCTGTGGTGCTCCGTGTTGTTCAGAAGGGTCTCAATACGGGGCTGGGTGAAGCTCCAGGCACCGGCGTTGAGGGGCTCCTCCTGGCACCAGACGATGGTCTTGGCGTTGGGGTACATGTCAAGGTTCTCCTTGAGCTGCGCCCAGGGGAAGGGGTTCAGCTGCTCAATGCGGGTGAAGGCGACGTTGTCGATCTTGTTGTCCTCACGGTACTTGGAGAGAGCAGCCCAGACCTGACCAGAGCAGAGAATGACTCGGTCAATCTGGTCATGGGACTTGATGGCACCAGACTCATGCGCAGGGTCGGGGATGATCCACTGGAAGCCGGCGTTCTCACCGGTGAACTCCTCGATGTTGCTGCGGGCCAGGGGGTGACGGAGCAGAGACTTGGAGAAGAAGATGATGAGAGCTATCACAAGTTAGTATGATACGAATGCATTAAGGAGCCGCGTCAAGAAACTTACGCTTTCGGAACTGGCGATGCATCTGTCGGCGAAGAGCATGGAACAAGTTGGCGGGAGAAGTCATGTAGGCAATCTGCATGTTGCAGTCCTGATGTTGACGGACTAGCTTCTCGCCAGTAGGGAACTCTCGGGGATCCTCGTTGCAGAGCTGGAGGTATCGCTCAAGACGGCCGGAAGAGTGCTCAGGACCCTGGCCATCGTAGCCGTGGGGCAGAGACATGACGAGGCCGGTTCGCTGCATCCACTTGACCTCACCAGAGGCGATGAACTGGTCAATGATACATTGGGCGTTGTTGGCAAAGTCACCAAACTGGGCCTCCCACATGACGAGAGCGTTGGGGGACGACAGAGAGTAGCCGTACTCGAAGCCAAGAGCACCGAACTCGCTGAGGGAAGAGTTGGAGATGACAAACTTGCCCTGGTCCTTGGCCAGGTTCTGGATGGGAGTGTAGGTGTCCTCGGTCTCCTGGTCGTGGAACACAGCGTGGCGCTGAGAGAAGGTGCCGCGCTCAACATCCTGACCGGAGACACGGACATGGTAACCCTCGGTGACGAGAGAGCCAAATGCCAGAGCCTCGGCGGTGGGGAAGTCAATGTTCTTGCCCTCCACAACAGACTTGGTTCGGTTGCTGAGGATTCGCTTCAGGTTGCGGTGGACGTGGAAGCCCTCGGGCACACTTCCAATGGCCTGACCAATGTGCTCCAGAGACTTGGAGTTGACTCTGGTCTCGTTCTGGTCAAGGACTTCGGTAGCCAGCTCCTTGGGGGACTTGAAGCCGTTCCAAGCAGAGGTGGTCCACTCCTTGGAAGTGGGGGTGTAGTCCTTGGACTTGGTGAAGCTCTCTTCGAGCATGCCCCAGACCCACTGCTTGTGCTCGTCAATATCCGACTTGGTGAAGGTACCCTCCTCGATAAGCTTGTCGACGTAGATATCGATCTGAGGGTTCTTCTCGGTGATGCGCTTGTACATGAGAGGCTGGGTGAACGAAGGCTGGTCGGTCTCGTTGTGGCCGTACTTTCGGTAACAGTTGATGTCAATGACAACATCGTGCTGGAACTCTGCGCGCCAGTCAGCGGCGAGCTGGCAGACAAAGTTAACAGCCTCAACATCGTCGGCGTTGACGTGGAAGATGGGGGCGTCGATGGCCTTGGCGATATCTGTGCAGTAGGCGGTAGAGCGGGCGAAACGGGGGTCGGTGGTGAAACCAATCTGGTTGTTGACGACGAGATGGATGGTACCGCCCGTGGAGAAGGCAGGGAGAGAGTGGAAGCCGAGACACTCGTAGACGATGCCCTGAGCAGCGAAAGCAGCATCACCGTGGAGCAGGACACTCATGGCGGTGCGGTGAGTCTTCTCGTCGTTGTTGTAATGCTGGATAGCACGGGTCTTGCCCAGGACGACAGGGTCCTCAGCCTCCAGATGCGAAGGGTTGGCGACCAGAGAGAGCTGAACGCGCTTGCCGGAGGGGGTAGGGCGCTCGAAGTTCATGCCGAGATGGTACTTGACATCGCCAGAACCCTCATCCTCGGCACCGTTGGTACCAGCAAACTCGCTGAAGATAGACTCGTTGGGTTTTCGGACAACGTTGCTGAGAACGTTGAGACGACCACGGTGAGGCATGCCAATGACAATGTCCTTGACACCGTAGTCGACGCTGCGGTCGATGAGAGCCTTCATACCGGGAACGAGGGTCTCGCAACCCTCGAGACCGAATCGCTTGTCGTTGGGGTACTTGGTGGCCAGGAAGGACTCGAAGCTTGAGCTCCAGATGAGCCGGTCAAGGACGCGGCGCTTCTCATCAACGGAGTACTTGAAGGGGGTGGGAACCTCGAGACGCTCACGGAGCCAGTCGCACTTGTCACGGTCGGGGATGTGGATGAACTCAACACCGAAGGAGCCGCAGTAGATCCTCTCGCAAGCCGCGACGATCTCGCGGAGAGTCATCTTCTCACGACCATCACGCTTGAAGCGAGGGAGGATACCGGGGCCGAGGGTGTACTCGGTGTCCAGATCCTTCTCGGTGAACTGGTAGTGCTCGAGGGTGAGCTCCTTGGGCTGGACGTTGGAGAAGCCCTTGGAGTCGCTGGTTCCGCGAATCTCGAGAGGGTCGATCTTGGCGGTATGGTGGCCACGAGCCTGGTAGGCGCGGACAAGAAGCTGGACCTTGAGATGGTTGGTGACGTCGGAACCGTCCTCCATGACGAGGCCGCCGGCGAGACGAGGGACACCACCGGTCATGTTGGGGACCAGGTTGGGAGGGGGCTGGAAGGCCTGGGAGATGGGCATCTCGCCGCCCTCCATATTCTTGAAGTAGATCTGCCACGAGACGTGGACGCTCTCAGGATCTCGCTTCCACTGCATATACATCTCATCGATGTAGCTGGCGGTGCTTCCGGAGAGGAAGTTATCGTTGGGGTCGGGGGGCGACGAGGTCGCGCTGGTCGCATAGTTGCGACGAGCAGCGATGGCCAGAGGCCGACGGGAGGCAGCGAGCTTCCATGATGATGTCCGGGCCGAGACGGTCGAGATGGAGGAGGTAGAGGATGCAGCGGAGCATCTGGCGCTGCGGAGGAGCTGAGAGCTTGCTCTACAGAGCGAATTCCTCAACATGATGGGCGGTTGCACAGCGAGGCAGGCAAAGGGTAAGAGGGTGTAAGAACTAGAGGGTACAAATGGGAAGCATCCCCCGGCAGCTTTGGATCACAACACAGAGGAACGGCGGAATAAGTCGTTACCGAGAGATCCCAGTTGTAGACTGAGGGGAAGAATCGGGAGGGTTGAGGAGAGGAGAGGAGGGTAGAATACAGTAGTAGGAGATCTCGAGAAAACAGGAACAAAAACTGGATTAGAGGGCGAGGAAATTCTGTTAGTAACTGGAGCTCACCTGCTGGCCTTTGATGTCCTGCTGCTTGTAAAAATACATGACGCCCCCGGCAAACCCGGTTCTGGCCGCAGGGGAGCACAGCGCTCATTGGATAGGGGCAGCAGTAGCGCTGCTCTGGCCGCAAAAAGCAGTGCGGACGGAAGCGTCTCCGCACGGTAATACAGAGCCACTATGGGCACTCCACAGGGGGGGTTCAGCGGACGAAGCGACTCGGCCTTTGATCTCCGGGAGGACGCGTCGCACAGTGTTTGAGGGTGACCGTGGGTGGCTGTGGCTGCTGTCATTGGGGGAATATGCAGCTGATGCTGGGGCATTTTTGGGGCCATTGGGGGGCTCGTTACGGGGGTCGTTGGTCGGTCGAGGTGTGCTTACCGAGGATCACCGCCGCACAGCTGTACCGATCCGGACACACTGTACCGCCTCGACGCCCGTCCACCCGGGGCATCGCCTGTATCTTCCCCGCGATTTCCGAGGCGCAGGAGCTGGTACTGTACGGAGGTAGCTTAGCAGTTCTGGGAATATGTCAAATGTCCAAGGGCCGTGGTAGGTTGCGCATAGCCGAGAAATAGCCTGCCAGGTTTGGACTTGAGACTACGGATACCCGTGTTGGGCTCGCACGGCCTGGCCAGGTCAGTTCAGGCACATCGGAGCGCACGGGGAGAGAACGAGATTGCGGAGAAAGCATCGTGAAGTTTACGTGGTTTGAGCAAGGGGTAATAGCCGACGCCACAAAGTCAGCGATTCATCATCGTCGGGGAAAGGTGCATTCCAGGGGTTGGAGAGGATGAGCCACGGTCAAGAAGCAAGTAAATGGCGGATGGGGTTATTCACCAGCCACAGTTGGGGTAGGCAGGCCGCAGCTGGAGCTGAAGGTCATCGGTCAGGACGGGATTGGAGCTGTGGAAGCTGATGACCAGGGAATGGGACACGCCCGTGTTTGGCAGGGGCACAACGAGTGTTCAATCCTCAGGGCACCATTCTCATCATTTGCAAGCCAACGATGAGGTACTGTCATTACGCTTTAGGCGCTGTATTCTTTTCACCTAAGGGAACACTAGTAGGTAATAAGTAATACCTAATGCCCCAGCTGAGGTGAGTTTGCAGGTTGGAGTCGACTTTGCAGCAGGTGCCAACGTCAGACAGTAGCTCCACTTACGTCTTTGCACAGGCGCCAAACTCGTAGGGCCCCGCTCTTCTAGGCGCTCCACTTCAGTGCAGCAACGCAAGGCTACGTACCTCATAACCGCTGCTAAAGAGATTCTCAAAGGCAGCCAGTCATTGGGTGGAAAGCATCGAAATGATAGCAACCAACAACTGAACAACCACAACTCACTTCCGACAATAATAAGCAGAGGACAAGCGATCACAGATATTCCATAACGGATAACGGACATATTAGGACTGGGCCAGCGCCGTTTATTCTTCCTCCACAAGGCAGCCTGCGATTTCTCCATCTGCTGCTGTCTTGCTCGTCATCTGCCTGGAGCCGTTGTTCAGCATCAGCGAAGAGCCCACTCCAAACCATCTCAAAAACCTCACCAACGTAGAAACATCCAGCACAAGTCCCCCTCAGGGGGTCAAAGTCCCGCATCTTCGTCCGTAGCCGTACGCGCTCTGTCGCCGCGTTGTCGTCGCCTTCACCATGGCCATCCCTGCGGGCCGCACCCTCTTCAAAAAGAAGGATGGCATCCTGACCCTCACCAACGACCATCAGCTTGTCACATGGACGCCCAACTCGGGTGGCCCTCCCACAGTCGCACTCACTGTCGGCCACATCACCAGTGAGTAGACGTAGCTTTGTTACGTGCGCTACGTCTCACTAACGTCTTTCTCAGACCTCCAGCAAACCCCAGACTCTTCACCAAAGGTCATGCTAAAGATCTTTGAAAAGACTGACGAAAACGCGGAACCCGTCACCTATCTCTTCCACTTCAACACCTCCGAGGCCAAATCAGAAGCCAAGGCCCTCAAGGATCTCCTGTCAGGACTACTGGCTGGTGCCCGTAAGAATGATGCCACTGTTCCCAAACCATCTGCCCCTGGAACAGGTGGCTCCTCAACTCCGAATGTCAATGGTGCTGCAGGCAGCGCTTCGGCATCCATGGCCTTCGCCAGCGCAGTCAATGCTCAGCCTTCCTCTCTACGCTGGTTCGACGATGCCCATTTGAAGAATGACATCGAGCTGCAGCAGTCACTTATGAGGAAGGACACCAGTCTACACCAAACATATGTCGAAGCTATGCAGACCAAGCCCGAGTCTCTTTCAGGAGCCGCTTTTAACTCTCAATTCTGGTCAACCCGAGCCAATCTCCTCCGAGCCCATGCAATCGAGATCAATCAGAAGAAGGGTGCCTACAATGTTCTCTCAACAGTCAAACCCAAGACGGTTGACGGCGAATTGAAGCTCAACATTAGCGTTGAGCAGGTACAGATGATCTTCGCACAGCATCCCCTCATCAAGCGCGTCTACAATGAGAACGTGCCAAAGCTCTCCGAAGCCGAGTTCTGGTCTCGATTCTTTCTCAGCAGGCTCTCCAAGAAACTACGAGGAGAGCGTGTAACGGAAAGCGACACCACTGACCCTCTCTTTGACAAGTATGATCCAAGCGAGAATACTGCTGCTGTTCAAAGCAAGATCATGGCACAACAGGTGCCTCACTTCATTGATATTGAGGCCAACGAGGAGAATCAGGGCGGTTTCAGGAGTGGAAATGCCAAAGACATCGAGATGAGGCCCAGAGCTAATATCCCTATCGTCAAGACACTCAACAGCCTTAGCGAAAAGATCATGGCAAATGTCGCACCCTCTGACGCCAATGCCGAAGACGGTAATGCTGCTTATGATACCTACAACCAACTCGCACTTCGCGATTTGAAGGGACCTGCCAAAGAGCATCGCATCATGCTTAATGTCAAGGAACAGAACAGTTTCTTCTCAAAACGCGACTCGGAGCCCTCGAAAAATGCCCGTGTCTTCAGCAAGCAGGTACCGAGCGAGGTGCTTTTCGAAATCCAGGGCGACATCGATACCCTTGAGGGCGATGGTGCTGGCGGCATTAACCTTCACGCCGCCATCGGTTTTGACGAAGCAAGTGACAGTGATGACGATGCCCCTAAGCGTCCTCACGTTGGCTCGCGCTCAGCCCTCAAAGCCGCCGACAAGGATGTCATGAAGGGTGTTCGCCTGCAGCGAGCCCAAAAGTACGGTCACGACACTGACATGTCAACGCCTATGGGCCTCCCCGCCGAACTGGCCAGGAAGTGCAGCCTCACTCATGCCACCACTATCGAGTTCCTCCACCAGTTCTGGAACGCTTTCCTCTCTGGCGACCCCGATCGCGCTGCTGAGCTACAGTACCTGGCCGAGTCGCTCAGCCGGTCCATAGCCCGCATCACGGCGGTTGCCGACGATGCGGACAAGGAGCGGGAAGAGATCATCCGCACCCGTAAGAAGGAGATTCGTGACCACTTTGAGCGCACGGGTAAGAAGATCAGGTGGAGGTCGGAAAACGTGGGCGGCGGTCGTTCAGCTGTCATGTCGCTGATGCAACCCACGATCAATGCTTTGGAGCGGGCTCAGGCTGATTATCAGCGAGCACTCGCCGCAGAGGGAATCAAGGTCTCTACAGAAGCGTGAACTCACACAGCAGTACGACATCTGAGGTTGTCAGTGAGCAGTAGGTCAAGAATGAAAGAGGTGAATGTGGATAGAACCATGCAGTCTTATAGAATAACATTCCCAACAAGCCATCAATTCAGGCCGAGGATTTCTCCCTCTAGCAGTCTCTTTTCCACATTCAGACATATGGTCTCCGATATAATACATCTTTATAGTACAGGCTCCTCTTCTACACCTATGCTATTTCCAACTCATGCCCAAACAGACGACAAGGCGCACAAGACATCCTTGATATCTCGTTTCTGTTTGGGCTTCCCATGTCCGGCCTAACTAGTCTATAGTCGAATATTCCCTCCCATGCCGCAATGCCAGAAATGCAATAAGAGAAACACAAATCAAACAAAAATACCAGCATCATGCTAAGGGCCCGGTCGGATCCGGGCTTCTTCTCCATCAGCAAATTTCTTCTCGGTCCCGATGCCGAAGCCCATCGTCTTCTTGGCCCCCTTCTTCTTGGCACCGTACTCCTCGTCAAACTTGCGGATCTGCTTGAGCGACTGCATATCCTCGCTGATGCTCGCGGGGATTTGCCGAAGGGCCTTTTCAAAGTGCTCCTGGCGCAGCGTGCGCTTCTTGGGGTACTCGTACGGCTCGGGGCCTGCATGCTTGGCAGCCGCCTCGTTCTCCTCCTCCACAGCAGCCATGGCTGCGGCGACGCAGGCGTTTTTGAGATCGGATCCGGAGTAGTAGGGCGTGCGCTTGGCGAGGTCGTCGAGGGAGACGCTGGGCTCAATGTCTTCGCCCTTGAGGAGGATTTTGAGGATGGCGGTGCGGTCAGGGTGGAGGGGGAGGTCGACCAACAGGCGGCGAGGCAGTCTCCGAAGGACGGCGTCGTCGAGGTCAAAGGGTCGGTTTGTGGCGACCATGATGAAGGCTTCGGTCTCTTCAAGACCGTCCCATTCCTTGAGGAACTGGTTGATGTGAGAGCGGTGCGAGGCACGGGCGCCAAGCATGCTGCGGTTGGCGAGGAGAGAGTCAGCCTCGTCGATGAAGACGACGCAGGGGGATATCTTCTTGGCGAGTGTGAAGACGGCGTGGATGAGCTTCTCGCTCTCGCCTACCCACTTGTCGTTGATGGTGGCGCCGCTGATCTCAAGCATGTTGGCACCGCTCTCCTTGGCAACAGCCTTTGCGAGAAGCGTCTTGCCTGTGCCGGGGGGACCGTACAACAAGCACCCGGGGATCTTGTCCTGGGCCAGAACACCGTACGAGAAGGCATCCGGGCGCACTAGGGCAAGGGAGGTGAGAAGCTTGAGAGCAGAGATGGTATCCTTGGGGACGTACACATCTTCAAAGGTGGTTCGTAGGTTTTGACGATTGATTAGCCCCGACGATATGCGCTTTTCATACTCATTGAGCTTGAGGGACGCCCGAACAGCAGACTGTGAGTCTTCGGCCTTGTTTTGCGTCTCGTCCGCAGTCAACTTGCCCTCTGGCTCGATTTCGTCAAGAAACCGCTGTCCAGGCTTCTGCTTCAGGGGGCCCATGAGGAGCCGCTCATACACTCCTCCTGGCGCAGCACCAGCGGCCTCCTCCTCGTGTCGTTTTGCCGCGCAGGCAATGTTGTACACTTCTGGTAAGGGGAGGATTGACTTCTTGAGCATCTGAGCGCGCGTGTCTGTGGCATGCATAAAGATCTTGATGTGATCGTTGGAAAAGTCAAGCAGACGGTGGCCGCCCAAGCTCTTCAACATGCGATTCACATTACGCACATTTTCCACGAACAAATCTGTATCCTGTAGGGGGAAGGGGTTCTCAGTTACTTGCGAAATACCAGAGGGCTTGGGCTGCCTCAACGCGCGATGCGGATCCACGTGTCGAGAGATGACAAAGTCACCGGCTGAAAGATCCCGCAGCATGCTTTGATACTCTTCCGAGGGCTGTTCGCTCGAAGAAGTACCAAAAATGGCGATTTTGGAGCCTTGTTGCCAAGCCGAATCAACAAGGTTCCTCAGCCGTGAAATCAACATTGATCCCTCGAGGGTCATGCTGAGTTCCACAAAGTCGTGAATATGAATGATGAGAGGCTTTTCACGCGGCGAGCCATTCTTCAACTCGGCAGCCTGTGTGATTTGGTCAAGGACCTTGTCGATCTTGAGGTTCTCCCATTTGCCAAAGGGGTCATAACCACCCTGCTTGATCTTGTGAAGTTCATCCTCAAGCGAACCGGTAGCTCCACGGATGTTGATGACGCCCGTTTCAGGATCGTTCTCGTCCTCATCCGCCCGCAAACCAAGATCTGGGTCCCGATACAGCTTGCCGTTCATCTCAGCGGCGCGGAAGCCCATGGTTGACAGAGATCCCCGCGAATAGGCCCAATCCTGCCCTAGGTATTCGCCTACCAAGACAGACAGGTCTTGCGCATCCAGACGGATCAAGTCGGCATCGTTGAAGTAGGCGGCATGCTCCGCGACAGCTTCTGATATGGCTTGGCCACTGTATCCCGACATGGAAAGGACGGTGATTTGGCGCTTGAGAGTTTTTGATTCGGCACCAGTAGGAGGTGTGGTTGTCAATTCGCGACGGAGAGCGGATCGAATCGAGGAAAAGGTAAGAACAGGGAGGTCAGCGATGGCTTGCGACAAGGAATGGTCGAGTCTCCAGTCGTAATCGAGTATGCTGTCGATGGCGGTTTGGACAGACAAGAACTGATCTCGAAACTCTTGGCTGTGGCGGTCAAAGTCTTTGTAGTAATGCCACCACCAAAACGGTCGCGAGGTGTAGGTATAATGCGCATCTCGGGCAGGATATAGAGAATCGGTCAAGTGCCATGCCGAATCAAGGAGCATATCGTAGACGCGGGTGAAGCTCGTGAGCTTTTCGACAAGTTCGTTGGTGTCGACAGAGTTTTGTTCGATGCTAGTGAGCTCGTGTGACCGATCGCCGGCCTTTTCAATTAGAGCATCAAGCGTCTTATCAAAGTACTCCTCGAGCGCCTTGTTGGACTGTTGTACTCGCGGGTTGTTCTCGGCCGGCCGAACATCGACAAAGATTGACGAGGTCTTGGGGTGCTTTGCGTCCTCAGCAAGGGCGATTGGAAGCCGAGGTCTGCTCCAGGCATTATGAAGAGTGACGTTGTCGTCGAGGAAGGTCTGGGGGAGTTGCACGGGCGGTAGAGATGGCGCGGCGTGTTTGCGAGCGATGCGACTTTTGAGAGAGCTTGAGGCTCGCACTCGGGATCGACCTGACGAGGAATCGGTTCCGTTCTGCGGCTGCACATCCTCGCCCTCGACTACTGTTGACTCCTCCGTCGGCCTGTCTCCATTGTTGGCGCTGCTGCCGCTTGCGCCGCCGTTCCACCAGGCGGACGATGTCTGGAGGGATCGACAAGCGACGCCGAGGATTCGGGGCCGCGGCGCTCTGGCGGCGGCGACGCGGACGGCGGGATGGATGAGGGCGCGAAGCCCTGGCGAGTGCATCCGGGCGGATTATGGACGGGCCAATATCTCGTGGGACTCGACAGTGTTGGCGACGTCTGGGAGCGCAAATGGCGAGGCTGTCAAGAAGCCCAGTCCAATAATTTCCCATGCATATAATTCTGGCGGCTGATGGTCGGGAAGTTTACGGCGCGTCAAAACGGTGTCGGATCAATAACGGCCGAGCCCCGTTTGCACTTCCGTAAGTCTTCAGACCCTTACTTACCGACACTACTACTATACTTATTACCTACTATCCAGAACCCGGCAAGTTGCTGTCTTTCGGTAATCGATAGGAGGGACGAGCTGTTCGAAACCAGATCGTCACTACGGAGTACATCTAACCACACTCTCAAGGGAATCGAAATATGTCAAGTAACCTACCTTATCGCACACTCGCTAGTTACATTTCACGTCGACGGATTACTTCTTTGAAGCAAGCATTGGAGCTAAACAAGCCTGTAGCTGTTGTTCAAAGCACCGCATAATACGACGTAATCATTAGCCATGTTCCAAGTAGAAATCGCATCGATTCTACATTCAGCTACCTTCTGTTCGCGCAATAGCCTCTGACAACTTGAGCCGCTGCCATTAACCACCCCCAGCAAGCCCCATCCTTTGGCCATTCTCCACTAACTGGGCTGAGCACCGCCGTTTTAGCCGCCCAGGACTCGTAATGTCAGATGCGGCCTCGGTCGGCCAGAGTCATCATGTTTTACTCTGCAGAAGACTGATAACTTTCTGCTGAAATGTCGTATCAATAATTGCAGGCTTCAGTTGCGTTAAGAAAACTCAGCCTCCTTGGAAGAGATTCCAGCATCCATGTCCAGGAGTAAACTCAATTGTCTTTTCGAGGGCTTCCTCCAGCTTGAAACGACTAAATAATAAACTCCAATCAGCCCCTGCCAAAGCCACCCCCAATTCCTCAGTCTTCTGTATTTCCTCTGGCAGGGTTTTGCCGATCCCGAACGCCCGTCGCTTTTCAATCATCATCGTCATCATAGACTACCGAAGACCGTCCACTCACAAGACTCATCTTGCACATCTGGAAGAGGCTACGCCAGATAAGCTGTTATTCTGCCACGCGCGCGGGCCTCCAGTTTGGACGTGTGTAGTCATTACAGAACAGTCCATTTCGTGTTATCGCAACTCGGTCCCTCTCTCACTCTTGTCTATGCCTCATCTTGCCCCACGTAATATCTGCTTCTCACGCCACGATCTCCGCATTCCGTCCACTCAAGGCCCAGTCTCTACAGCTTACAGCTCTGCCTATCAGCTAGGCTCATCAGCCATCAACCATGGACATCTCATCGTTCCCGCCCTCGGTCTATCAAGAAGCTCAACCATTGGAACCTCAGCCAGAGACAGCAGAGAAAGCGGCTCCGGCAGAGAAACCCTACCACACCAAACGCCCTCACAAAAAGTCACGAGCAGGGTGTCGCAACTGTAAAGCCAGAAAGGTCAAGTGCGATGAGGCCCGTCCCGTCTGCCGTTCATGCAGACTCCGCAAGGCCGAGTGCGTCTATCACCATCCGCCGTCCTCTCCGCCGGCCTCGGCCTCGGCCGGCTCGTGGACGCCTCAGTCACCGGCTGTCAGCTCCGTCTCAGCGGGCGACGGGTCGTCCCCGGAGTCGGAGGACATCGGCCCCTTGGTGTCACAGCCGCTCTTCCGCCCTAGCACCATGAACGAGACAGACATGAAGCTGCTCTGGTTCTACACCAGCACGACCTGTACCTCCTTCTCAGTCGAAGCTGGCGCCCGGTATAACCCTGTCGATGACATCCTCAAGACGCGGCTGGTCCAGGTTGCCTTCGACAACCCCTTCCTCATGGACTCTCTCTTCGCCCTCGCCAGTCTGCACATGCAGAGCCTCGACCAGGACTGCGAGCCTTCCCGCGCGCTCGCTTACCGCGCTCGCTCCTTTGAGGGCTACCGTCGTGCTGTGGAAGAGGCCGATCCTGCTACCTTTCCCGCCCTCATCGCCAACTCTCTCCTGCTCACAGCTCTCTCCTCCCAAAACTTCCGGGATGATGACGCCAAAGAGCTGTACATTATCGACTGGATGGTTGTGTGGCGTGGCATCGGACTTGTCATCGACCTGATGGGCATCGAGAAACTCTTTGACTCTGGGCTCTATGCGCTCTTCAACCGACCGCCCATCGATCTCGAAAAAGTCACCGGCCATATCCCAAGCAATCTCCTCTACATGATCACATCTATCAAGCCTGACGACCAGGACTATCTGGATATTGAGACCTACTACGAGACCCTCAAGTTTTTGGGCTCGCTCTACCAGAATCTTCACGACGGCTTCAGCCCCGTTATGCTACTACGTATCATTACCTGGTTTACATTTGTGCCCCGGCACTTCGTCCAGCTTGGCCGTGAGCGTCGTCCCCGCGCCCTCGTCATCCTCGCATACTATTCCGCCTTTCTCAAAATTGTTCAAGGCGTCTGGTGGGTCCGTGGCATCGGCGACCGTTCTCTCCGCGGCCTCTGCGAATATCTCGGTCCCGAGTGGCAGCATCTCCTGATAGTGCCGCAGATGGCCCGTCTGGTCAGTACCGACCTGGAGATTGCGAGGGTTCTGTACGAGGACCCTACCTGGACGCCCAACACTCCCAACAATCTTCGGCTGGATCCTAACTCGGCCGTTGTCCTGCTTGACGACACGGGTAGGCGTGTTGAGTGGACGCCAGCCCAGAAGAAGCTCGTTCTTATGGAATCCAGAACGAACGGCCCTCCTGTCTGGTCAGGCGAGTCGTCTGACAAAGAGGCAAAGCTTGCCCAGTGGCTGAATGATCCAAACTGCCAGTGGAAAAACCATCCACTTGCTAGAGATTGTAGCGATGTTTAAGGGCTAGAAGTGTCGAGAGCAGAGTGCCATCATTGGATGGATTTTGTTGTATCAGGCGTTCAATGATATCAAGGGTATGGGGGGGTTGGGAACATCCGGAG